>JAKSZT010054523.1:7977708-8044058 GCA_026826555.1 Tolypeutes matacus | reverse complement strand
AGGGCTCACCCACCCAGCACCCCAGCACTGAGGGCCAGCCCCAAACTCCGCGTGGGAAGTACCTTTGACCAGCTCGTTTATAAGGGTGCGCAAATAGTTGGTCTGTTTCTTCTTTCCTTCACACACTTGCACAACATCAGCAAGATCCTGGCGGACGTCCTGAAGTAACTTAGCGCCCATCTTCACTTCTCTCTCAAAGAATCTGAACAAAGGATCCTAAAATTGTTCAAAGAGAACAAAAGCGATTCAGCTCGGGGAGCCCCTGGATATACAACCCTGTTCAAGATGCAGCTTCACCCGAGCACCTGAGCCACGACTGAACTAGACCCCTGTGCACCAGAGACTGGCCTGGTCTGCTGCAGCCCTTCTTCCCTGCCAGAGGGAGAACGGCCGCCTCCGGCTCCTTTTGAAGGCTTATTTACCCACGGCATGGCGATGGATAACATTCTAGACTATTTCTAGCTAGTTTAAAAAGGGTAAACTCGCTTTCTCAGAGCCTGTTTGAGGAATGTGTTCCTAAGGAGCTCAGAGGCAGCCACTTTTGGACGAGTGTTCTGTGGCTGTTCTGTGTGGTCCACCTCACTAAAACCAACTCAAGAACAGGGCCCTGCAAGCCCCAGGCCGTGCCCCCAGCCACCTTGATGTTCTCCACCGTCCGTTTCAGGTGGCCCAGCGTCTGGGGGATCAGGTGCAGCCAGTTGGACGCAGTGGTGTGCAGCGTCCTCATCCAGGCAGGGCGTCCGTCTGACGTGGAGTCTGTCCTGGCCTTCTTCTCCGTTTCTGCGTATGCCAGGTCGTCCTCGTCCTCCAGCATCTGCATCTTCAACATCTTACTGATCATGTCCACACCTGAACCATGAAGCCACCAAGGGCAGGTGGAAAGGAAGGGGTAGCAGGAGACCAAAGAGAAAATCAGGATGTGACGTGATAAGCTTCACGTGGAATAACTATGTGGACCGGGAAGGTACCGAGTCGGTGCCTGTTTTCAAAGCACAGAAAATGGCCCAACCAAAGACAAAGGAGGCAGACACAGAAGAGCTGTTAGCAAGTAAAGTGCACGCCTTTTCAGAAAGCACCAGCCGGCCCGAGAGCCCAGAGGCGAGTCTGACCGGAGCCAGGGCTCCTGCTCCTCAAGGCTCCCCAAGACTCCTTGAACCTGAACCGAGGCCCAGTCCCTCCCTGGTGCTACCAGCGGGAGGCTGAGGGGACGGGCTGTAGGAAGAGGCCGCCCGCTCTGCCCTGGGGTGTCCTGGTGGCTCATGACCACTGCTCATGTCCGGCTGTGCCGACCTGGACCTGTGTGACTGGCCTCTGCCGTGTTCGCCAGCCCACGGCACCCAGGGCCTCCACTGCCAGCGCTGCCCCTGGGCTGAGGGCACTGGGAGCCGGGCTCCGGAAGGCTGAACAGCAGAGGGAGACTCGGCCTTGCCTGAACCTCAGGACCTGGCCACGGCGGTGCCGGAACCCAGCTGCTCTCAGAATGTAGCCAGTGACGAGCCCTGCAAACCGCTGTCCGGTTTCAGAGGGCCAGAGGGCCACCCAGCCCCACGTGGTCAGGGCAGGGCACGGCTGGCGTGAGCCCAGGCTTCCGCAGCAGACAAGGCCCTGCCTAATCCCTCGGAACCTGCTGGGCGTCCTGGTCTGGGCTGCTCCTCAGTCTCCTTGCTAAGCCCAGGCTGGCTTTGCAGTGCTGCGCCCTGGAGAGAGCACGGTTGCCCCCCACCCCAGCAGGGAGCAGGCCCCGCTCTGAAGGCCCCTGCCGAGCTGAGGGCCTGCTAACCGGCCGCCTGAACTTGGTGCCAAGTCACTCGGTTTTTCCCACAAAGGGAGGACCCTGGGATAGGTCAGCGGTTCCCACAGTTGGGCCTCCAGGACAGCCCTGGACGGCTGGCCACCCCAGTGGGCTGGCCGCACACCCAAATGCCCCAGGGATGCCGCTTCTGGGTGCCCTTCTGGCTAGCACGTGAGGACTCTTGAGGGAACGATCCTACAGATGAGAAAAGATGCTAAAAATGTATTTTGGGAAAAAAAAAAAAAAATTCTGATAAGATCACCAAGTACCAACTACTTTTCACTTTTTTTTTTTTTCAAAAAAAGAGCAGAAACTATACCTGAACGTACAATGGGAACCTAATTGCAATTTCTTATCTCTAGTTCTGCCACGCCTCTTCCCCAGGATGGAGTCTGCATTGGGGTGGACGCCCCCAGAGCCAGCTGTGCTCTCCCCCACCCCGGGAGTGGAGACTGAGGTGCACGGGGGCAAGGGGGCACCCACCCTGGGTGGTGAGCAGGACCCTCTCGGCGTTGTTGGGCAGGCCCAGCCAGGACGGCGTCTGGGAGTCCGGGAGCAGCTCCACCCACTGCACAAACTCCTCACGCCTGAAAAGCCAGCACATTTGGAAACACCGTTGGAGACCGTGCAACGGGGAGTGCCAGCCACTCCCTGATGTCACACCATCTCGTGTTGCACAGATCAGAGAAGATTAAAAGGCGGCTGTGTACCTGATGCCGTCTGGCATCTGAATGGCCTTATGCCCGTCGACCTTGCAAGCCAGCTTAAATTCACTATCAAAACTCTTTGTTGTGAACAAACGCTCCAGGAAGGTGTTGAGCAGACGCTGGTCAAACTCATTGTCCACTCGCCCGCCGTAAATGGACTGTGCCATCAGGGTTTTCAGCGCTGACCAGGGGATCTTATCCGGCGAGATATTCTGCCTTCCCTGGGGGGGGACGGGAACGTGTGTCAGAGGGTGGCAGAGGCACCCGTGAGCCTTGGCTCTCCACCCGGTCGAAGGGGCGAGTTCTCCCTTTGTGCTAACATCCACACACGTTCTGGCTGCTGCCCAAGGCCAGCTCGTCCCTGTAAAGCTCAGCAGGTTACTTTATCTCACAGCTTTTAATTTCCTTCCTAAACGTGCATCTATTTCTGAAATGACACATTCCACACTTGCCTTGGCCGTGTCATCCAGCCACGTATCCACCGTGTCGCAAGCCGACCGCAGGTCAGACTCCCCGAATTCGTATTTCTTTGACCAGCCCAATGGTGCGTATCTAAGGCGCTCTTGAATGATGGCGTGGAACCAGGCCAGCAGGAAATACAAGCGTGCACGCTCGTTGGGAGACTGCGAGGGAGAGTCAGGTCAGAGCCCCAGGCGGCAGTAAGCCGTTCCAGCTCCACTGTGGACAGCGTGCACCAGCGCAGTCGAGCTTCCCACACGCTGTGTAATATTAACATAATGTGCCCTAAATGCTAACACGTGCAGCCGGCAGGAAAGCACACAGACTCTCCATCAGATGCGATCCAGTGACACCGTTAAGAGAAATTATTAAACCTACAGAAAACTACGTAGGAGACAAAATCCCTCAGTGTTAGAAACTGTGCATTGTAAAACACAGAATGGGTGCAAAATTAACACATCCACCCTCCAAGTGCTTGGCCCAGGGCGGCCCATGCTTTGCGGGGAGGGGACTGCAAGGCCCACTCCTGGGCTGCAAACCTGGGCTCGAGCTGGCGCTCCACGGCAGACGTGTTTTCGCCACCTGGGAACCTAATCCTCACAGCCCTGTGGTCAGGCACCGTATAAATCGTTCCCAGGATGGAAATTCTGCCCGTAGTTAGAGGGGATTACCTGTCCCCTCAGCCCTGACAGGATCCACTCCTAAATCCCACGAGGCGACTCTTGGGGTGTGCACAGCATGAGAACATGGAGAGCGCGGCCCTACCTTGCAGATCCTCGAGACAGGAATGCTGCTGAACGTCCGCAGCATGTTGGCTTTCACCCCTGGGGGCGGCTCGAACACGAAGATGCGGCCGGCACGCAGCAGGTTCACCGGCACCTGGACAGCACAGGCCCATTACTGCTCCGCCTGTGATGTGGCTTTAGCTAGACCCCCCCCCCCAAAACCCATAAACAACATAAAGCAGAAGCCATCACAGCAGCCGAGTCCATCTGCATCCTTCTTGACCACACACCTTGGGATTAATCTCCATGGTGAGAAAGAGCCGGAAGCAGGCGTGAGGCTGCAGGGAGTGCAGCTTCTTCTCCAGCTGCATCAGCCACCCAGGAGCCAGATGCACGTTCTTCAGCATTACCCACCTGCGCATGGCGAGAGCACCCAGCACGCATCAAGCCTCCCGCAGGGCTCCTGGGGACTGAGGCTTTTTAAAGCAAATCAGAGCAGCCTACCTGCCTGACTTCACAGCCGTGTTTATCGCCTTATCTGCCTGATTGAAGCCTTCTGCCGAGCCTGGCACCAGAAAAAGTCACGTCAGCCATGGCAAACTGGGCCTTCAATGTTTAACGTGAATTCTGTGGCACTGCTGCCTGCAACTCTTACCAATTGCAATCGAAGTGATCTGTGTGTTCTGTTCAGCTGCGAGGTCTTCGACATGTCCGCTGGCGTCATAGCCAGGCACCGAACACATGAGGACAGGAGTGTTTGGCTTCACCTGCAAACGGAGACGCAGCTGAAGTGCGTGCAGCACTAGTACGCTCCGCCGTCGAGAGTAAGGGGCTCCTCCTGGGCCTTGAGAATCTGTGGCAGACGCCTGGCCTGGAGAGGGGCCGCTGCCGGGAGCGGGGGCCGGAAGTGGGCCTTACCTCCGTGCCCACAATATGCGCCAGGTCCAGCGGCTGCTCCATGATGGACATGAAAGACTCTCCGAGGTTTGTGGAGACAAACATGTGGGCCATGGCCAAGAGGCGGTCGGGCCGGAAAGCCTGGATCAGGAGCAGGCGGTGGACGGCCTGCCCGATGGGCGCTGGAACGAGGCAGTGCAGTGTGGTGGTGGCAGGAGCCCGGCCGTGCCAGCGCATCCCGCACCTGCTCTGCCCTCCCACGAGCGCGCGCCCAGCACGCCAGCCCTTGACGCGGCTCAGTCTCAGGAGCTGTGGGCCTTGGCTGGCTCTCTACGCCTCAGGGAATCTGCCACCATGGCTCGTGTCTTCACAGAACCCCTGGACCCACCTAGGACAGTGCCGTGCCACACTCCCGGACTTAAACGAGCATGCTAACGCCTGCTCACTGCACAACACCTGCAGCTTTTCAGGAAGCTCCGAAGAGGGACGTGAGGCTGCTCAGCCCCAGCTGCCAAGCCGGCAGCCACGCGCCTCGTGGCCTGTGAGCACTGCCGCGCCCACGAAACCGGGCTCCCTTCGGTGCGGCAAGAGCTTCCTACATACTTCTCGCTTGGTTCTTAAGCAGGAGTCGGAACAGGTATTAGGAATTCCTTTGCTCTCTCACTTCTAAGCCAACTCCGACCCAGATGCTAGCCCCCAAAACTGCCGCCTGAAATGCTGACCCAGGGAATCACTGACATTTTTTGGGGGGATGTGGTCCTTCAAGCAGCAAACACTGACTATACTGAGGTCCAGAACGAAAGCAAAACAGAGAAGGCCCTGATGCGGACTTACTTGCAGGTGTGTCCTCACTCCACAGGTAAGGCACGGTCTGCTCTGGGGAGCTGCTGTCTAACCAGATGCCGAATTGCTGTGAAGACAACATTGAAAGAGTCAGCCCCTAGGGCCGGGCTTGTGGGCACAGAGACATTGAGATGATGGGTGTCTCGTTCAAGAGCTTGCGAAGATAACCCTCAGAGCGGCACGTGACATGTGCTTCCCCACTGCCATTTCACGGAATGTTCACGGGATGCTCACCTCATCTGCCTGGACCTTCGCAATCAGGTCTTTAAAGGCAGGAAGACAGCTCAGCCTCACCACTGCCTCCGCCTGCTCCACGGTCAGGCCCTGGATTGCAGGGGTCGAGCCGGCGCTCAGGACGATTTCCTTTCCTCTCAGGAAGTGCTGGAATTCGGCATCGTAGGTGGGCTCCCTGTGAGAGGCACAGTGGGTCAGCCAAGTCACCAAAAGCGACGGTGACAACTTTCAAGGGAAAGAGAAGAAGGCGCCTCGTGGTGAACGGCGGTCAGCAGAGGGAGGCCCCTACCCGACGGTGCCCTTGAGCTTGATCCTGGCCAACAGCATGGCGAGGGTAATGTGGTCCTGGTGCAGCATGCCCCGCGCCACCCGATTGAACGCCACCTGCGGACGAGCGCAAGGGAGAGCGATGCTGCTGGAGAGGCTCCGGGGGCTCCCTCCCACAGAGGGCGCGCCACGCTCTCACCTGGAAGAGGTCCTTGGTGATGACGGCGAGGCGCTGCGTGTGGTCGGAGATGCCCCTGAGGTTGGGGTTCTCGTACAGGACGTTATGGTAGATGTCCAGGAAGAACTGCAGGGAGTACTGGTACAGGAAGTGGATCTGAGGAGCAAGCGAGGCAGCGTCAGGAGGGCCGCACAGGCCGCCCTGCGCCCCTCGGGCGGCTGGGGCCGGTCGCACCCTCACCTGCTTCAGAGACTCCATGGTGAAGTAGATGCTGCTGCAGGCGGTGGAGAGCGGGAGGTACTGCTGCGACACTGTCTCCACCTCCTGCATGACAATGTCCGTCTCTTCCACTTTCCGCGTCACCTCGGCAGCCTCTCTCTTCAGGTTCTCCAGCGTCGTTATGATGGTGTCGTCGTCCAGAATGCGTCCTTTCACCTCGTTCAGAGCTTGCAGCAGGGATTTTTCTAGCTGACGCAGACGTAGCTGAAACTCCCCTAAAATGATTAAAGAATTCAGTTTGCTTTAACACTTACACTTTTCCAAGGGAAAGCTCTCCCAAGCGTTTAACGTAAACCAGGAACAGCAGAGTCCCTTAAGAACTCAACTTAGATGGAGAATCTAAAATCGAGATCCAGAAACATACCTTGGAGCTTAAGAAGATCGGAGCGTTTCTCGTCCACATCGGGTCTTTCAGCCTTGAGCACCTCATTCAGACACTGGCTCTGTAAACTGCTGCGGGTGACCGTGAAGTTCACAAAAGTGACCCGGGAACAGAGGTCCGGCGGGAACTCAACCTGCCCAGATGGACAACAGAACAGCCTGTCTCGCCAATGCAGCTGGAAAACCGGGCACAGCCACACTGCCCACAGGAAGCGCCTCATTCCTTACGGTTGGGTCTCTGGTGGACAGGAAGATGACGAAGGACGGCGACAAGTCTATATCCTGGTCGCCGAGCGTGATCAGTACTCTGCCTCCCGTTCGCCGGACTTCACGGTTCAGCACGGGATTCAGAACTGGGTCGTAGCTTTCCACGTCCTGCATGCACAGGTACGCAGCTCAGTGCCGAGGCGCCATAATCCCCGCTTCACGCTGACGGTTTCCCAACGCTGCCCTCCTCCAGGCGAACACCCCTGTCCCCGAAGCTGCCTGTGTCACCCAGACCTGAGCTGGCTAGCAGTCGTCAGGAGCAGCAGTGGCTGCTTTCCCCCCCGCCCCCGGGAGGTCCCAGGGATCAAACCCAGGTCCCTCCATATGGGAGACTGACACCCATCCATTTGAGCTACATCTGTCCCCCAGTGGCTGCTTTTTAAACTTATTAAGAAGAGAAGTTATACCAGCCACACAGCGGCTGCCGTACTGTGTGACAGATTACAGCCTGTGCCATCACTGGGAAGTTCTACTGGACAGTGCTGACCTCCACTTTCTAAAGGGAATTCTAAGTCCATAGGAGGCTTTTGTTGGACTTAGATTGTTTACAGGACTACTGTGCAGCTCCCCTCCTGCTCTGGTCTCAAAAGCTAGCAGGGTTTGCCGACTGCGTTTAAGAAAAGTTACGCGTAGCCCTAAAAAGAACCCACTCCACGAAGAAGGGTCTGAAGAATTCAAATGACACAAACCTGGACAAGAAGAGGGTTACCAAATCGCAGCGCGCTCTCCAGGTTCTTCCTGAAGGCGTCGTCCAGGAAGCTGGTGCGTGTGATCTTCCGGTCCTTATACTCGTTCATGATGAACTCCGTGGCCTGACCAGAGGGATCGATGATCAGCGGGTACCTGAGGACGAGGCGTGAGTGAGTGAAAACCCGGGGGCAGCACAAGAACATGGGAGAAGAGTCTGCGACTGATGGACATGGCTCTCGCCACTGGCCAGGGGTTTCCAGAGTTACAAACGAAGGCAGACGGGACTTAGATAATTAACACAACTGGGTTGTCTTTCTGAAGAACTACGCTAAGGACAAGGTAAGTAGAGGCAAAGTTAAGATTTTTTTTTCTCTGGCATAAATGTTCTTCCTCTTAGAGCTCCTGCACTTGCTCTGGTCCAAATGCCAGCCTCATCCTTCTAGACCAGGAGCCCCTAGGAAGCAGGTGCCAGCACCGATGCTGCCAGCAGCCGCCACCTACAGAGTCTACTTTCCCAGGAACCCTGGGCACACTGCAGACAGCTCCTCACCTCAGTCCTCTCAATACCTTGAGAGAGGCGCTGCTCTCAAATCCACTTTACCGACAAGGAAACCGCACAGAGTCACAGAGCCAATTAAAAAAAAAGTAATGCACACGCTTGTAACAAAATTCACAAGACGCAAAAGGGCACATAGTGAAGAAAATAAAAAGGACCTCCCCTGAACCGCTCCTCTGCTGTCATCCAATCACACCGCCCCACACTGCCTACTGTCAGTTTCGTTTCTGGTGCATCTTCACAGAGGAAGTCTGTGCTGCAGGCCTGCGCGTGTGTGGGACGAGCGTGTCTACATGCCCTCCCCACAGACGGCTGTGCCCTCGCGTCCCGCCTTGTCTGAGCAGCGCCTCGCGTTCAGCTCCACACACACAGTTCCCACCGTGGGGACACCCAGCAACCTATCAACTGGCTCTTTAACGAGACACCTGGTTTCCCGTCTCCTGCTACGGCACAAGCTTCGTCCTGATGAATATGCTTGTACCCGCCACCGCCATCTGCCACGCGTGCCAGGCTATCATCAGCTAAACTCCCGGGTCATTAGACAAGCCCAGCCCTGCACAAACTGTACTGATGGACCAGTACTTTCATTAGCACCAGCTGGTGAGATGTGGTGCCACCCGGGAGGGGCTGCCCATAAAATTCAGAGGGCGTCTGGCGGAGGCGTCACACACAGCAAGGGCTCGAGAAAGGTTTCAAGATCGTTAGGTGAGTTTCAAAAGAAACCTTAGGATGTGTTTTGAAAAGGGAAAGGAGAGAACTTGCCAGGGCATCCTCAGAGCGCTCAGCACTGTTTAGGTGTAGCTGGCCCCTGGGGTCCCCTCGGGTCTGCACCCAGCCCTTTAGCGGCCACATTCCATCTCTCATCCCAGCCTTGAAAAGAAAAACAGGTCGCAGTTTCCTCTTTATTTCCCAGCTGAATATTTCCAGTCATGTTTTTTTTTTTTTTTAAGGTACTGAGGCCAGGACCTCATATGTGGGAAGCCGGCGCTCAAACACGGAACTACTCGGCTCCCTCCTGATATTCTAAGAATGTCCCTCCAATGTATATCCTTGCCAACTGATCTAAAGTCACACAAGCAACATCTACTGTGAAACAATTCAGACAACTGAGATGTGAGAAAGACCCCTGCCCCGCCCCCAGGCTGGCACGAACCCCGTCCGTCCTGGACGCCCGATTTCCTCCTCAACTCTTCAACAAAAGTGTCTTGAAAAACACAGAAATGGGATTGCCGCGCACAGAGACCTCTGGCCTGCCTTCCCGTGGGGTGGGGAGCACACACCTGTTGAAGCGTTTCAGCATGATTGCGTTTTCCGTGCACAGGTCGTCTGCAGGTAAGGAGCTGGCTTGCCAGCGAAGACGCTCGTCGGCGTTGGAAAGGTACTCGGTCCTCGCAATGTCTGTGCGGAACTGAAAGGTGAGGGCGGTTACTCCCCTGGCTCCACACGAGGACAGGGTCATCGTCATGCTCGGCCCCTTTCCGAAAGGCGACCAAGCATCAGCTCAGCTCGTGCCTCGTTACCTGGATATTGGCTTGCTGTAAGTGATGGGACCAGGTAGTGAACAAGTTCTGACGCATCTGCTGGTCAAAATAACCCGCGTAAGCGATGAACGCCGCGGACAGAAGGCAGTCCCCGGCGATGGTGGACATCTGGTTCTTGAAGGTCTCGCTCGTTTGCTCCCACCGCTCACGCTCAGCAGACAAGCTCTTCAGGAGAGCGGTGCTCCGGTTCACCTGCAGAGAGACCACACCAGGTGCTGTTAACACTGTGCAACCCCCTTCAGGGCCACGGCCCACGGACAAGGCCAGGCAGTGGTTCAGGGCCACAGTCTGCTCCGGCACGGACACTATGAGAGGTGCAGGGGGACGGGTCTGCCACAAATGCAAACCCAGGCAAGGGGACCAGCACTTCAGGCATTTCTATCCAATGCTGCAAATCGGTTCTTCCACATGGAGAGCAGCGTTGGGTGAGCCAGGAGCGTGCTCGGTCCTCAGAGTCCCCAGCAGGAGGGACCCAGATCACAGAGGAATGATGATGGCCCCAGCTAAGAGCCTCATCAGGCCCCAAGGAGCAGCAACCGTCACCTGAAACACGCACGTGAGTGGGGGGGGACCAGCGGGGTGAGGGCTGGCCCGGAGGGAAGCGAGAGACGAGTGCAGGAGAGGAAGAGGCTATTCTGAGGATCCAGAAGCAGGTGGGTGTGAGCAGCGATAGGAGCAGCGGAAGGGACAGGAGGTGGACGGGAGGCACATCCACCTTGAGCTACAAAGCTCGGAGCCGGCAGAAGGGGAGAGACGGTTCCCTGGCTTAGACTGTCCAGCTCGGACCTCGCTATCCCTCATTAACACCATTTCATAACTTATCCATGTTTAACGTTTTCCAGAAAAACTAGCCTCGAGGACCCCAAAAGGCCTTAAAGAGCAAATCCACTGAGGCCAACACGGTACATGCGCCCCACGTTAAACGTTATCTGCCAACAGAGGCTGACGCTCGTCTCAGCGGGAACAGCCCGCAGACAGAATTTCAGAGGGCAAGTTGGCAGGAAGCTGTGGTGGGCTGAGGACGCAATCTTACTTTCGCTTCGACAGCAGCCAGGTCTGCCTTGATGGCCTGGGCCTCTGATATCAGGACCGCGTACTCCTCCTTGTAGCGGGCGATGCTGGCTTCCAGGTCCCGGATCATCTGCTCCACCTCGTTGGCTTTCTGCTGGTTGTCCTTGGCGTCGTCTTCCAGCTTCTGCAGCTCATTACGCAGGGGCTCCACGCGCTTCAGCATGTCCGCGTAGTTAAGCTGAGAAGGGCAATCCACGGTGGTCATTTGAAGACGACTGGACAAGAGGCCCACCCCCACCGGGGCTCCCGGCTGGGCTAGTACCTGTGCGATGGCCCACTTCACCATGGGGCCGCAGGCCAGGGAGGCACGGTTCACGATTTCGTAATTGTAACTTGGGTTGGACATGTAGTTTTTCTTCATCTTCTCTCTTATGGCATCGCTGCAAAAGAGGAATTGTATTTCCAAGCACATGTAGGGAAGAAATAGAGTTTTTATGAAATCAAACGTGAATGACTAAAGTCAAGTTTTTATCATTACCCAAAGATGACCAAGGACAAGCTAGAACTGGTGGCACCTTAGTTCCCCAAGATCAAAGCTGACAGGGTGCTAATGAAATAAATGCTCCCTGATGATAACCAGAATCTTTCTCTAGGCTTGCTCCCTCAGCCGACAAAACAGAGAAGCTATGGCCAGTTTTCAGCAGCTGGGCTGGCCTCGCTGAGATCACAGAGCTTACAGGTCTTTGTGTGGGATGGAACAGCACTAGCACGCGGGAGTGATGGGATTAGAGAAGTACTGCTAGGAGCACTGGAAAGAAATTCGATTTGAGTGAACGCAACCTGGAAAAACACTTGTGCAATTAAAGAACCGAAGCTGCCTCAGGAAAATGTCACCTGGCAAGCATGTCCACCAGGACAGAGGAAACCTCTGAAGCCCACGAGCATGCCTTTCAGTGCCTGGCAGTGCTGTGGTATTTTCACCTACTCACCTGATCTCCTCGGCAGAGAAGTTCACGATGGTCGGGATGAAGTTCTCTCTCATGATGATGGAGCGGATCTGCTTCCAGTCCGTGGTGCTTTCCCCCAACAGCAGACAGATGGACTCCAGGGCCAGCTTCACCGCGGCAGGGGGGTTGGCCATGGACCGCACCTCCACCAGGTGCTGCTTCTTGATTGACTTCACAGCTAAGGGCAGCAGCCAGGGCCAGAGGAGGAGTGGGAGGAAGACAGCACTCAGCGGAGGGGAAGAGCCAGATCCCAGAAGAGGCTGTGACCCCCGCTTAAAAAGAAGATGCCTTCCCAGAGGATCTAGGCTAAGGTAAGGCTGTCTATCTTCTACGTCCCTGGTAGGACGTACGTAGCTAATCTTTTAAATAATTACGAAGAGCTTACGTACAAACCCTGAACCACAACAATTCCTTTCAGACGCCTTAAAAAATTCCTTTACTACTCCTCACAAATCCTCATTAATTCCTTTATCTCCATAAAGATTTTTAAACATTTAGAAAAATTTAATTATGTGTTTGTTTTGCACGCAGTTTCAACAGAAGCGCTTTCCTGTCTGAGCAGCTCAGCAGCTGCCTCACAGGCTGGGAGGTGTGGGCTCTAGAAAATGGCCATGGCCTCCACAAAATAAAGTGCGCTGTCTTCTGGCTTGAAGTTTTATCAAAGCCTTTGCTAAGCAATTATGCAGCAGGCGAGAACCAAATTAAAAAATCCTCATCCAAATCCAGCTCTCAATGAAGCGAGTGGAGCGCCAGCCGAGCTCCCCTTGGGCTGTAAGCGCCGTGGCCAGGCGAGGCGCTGGCGGGCAGCGGAGAGCAGTCAGGGCTGCTCTCAACTACTGTGCAGCTATGAAAAAACAGGTTCTCAGAGGTGCTTCAGGAGAGGGGGCAGAGGAGGGGCTGCTGTCAGTAGGCAAGTGGCCGTGTTTTTAAGAGTGGAGGCTCTCCATAGCGGGGAGGCTCCGGCAGCGCCCACATACCGTTCTGGGCCTCGATGACCGCGGGCTCCACCTTGTCGAGATCCTCCTTGACACTCATCTGCTTGTCTGCAATCACTGCCTGCTGCTTGTGCAGCTGCTCCTGAATCTCTTGGCTCATGACCTAGGAAAGGAGGATGGCGTGGCTACGGGCTAATCTGATGAATGAAAGCTGAGACAACACTGCCCACCTCACCAAAACAAGCAAGCACACACCCTCCACTGCCGACCCTATAAAGCCACCTCAAACTAAACTTCCTACTCCTCTAGGAGACTGAAAAAACTCCAGTCCATTCAAGTCATAGTTTCCTGAATTAAAAATACCTTTTTCTTTTCAGCTTCTTGTTGATCTTTAACCATCTTCTTCAGCTTGTCGTTAGCTGCAGCATTTTTCACTTCCAGCTCTTGGCTCTTTATCCTCAAGTCACGACGTAGCTCTTCTACCTAAAAAACCAAAACCACAGCAGGAAAGTAGAAAGCCGGAAATGACCTCAACAGGGGCCTGGTGCTAGCAGCTCCTGGTAAACGGCGCTCAGGCGTGTGCTGTACCTGGTCGACTGTCTCTTTGATTTTCCGGAGCCCGACGTTCAGGTGCATCTGCTGCTCCTCCAGCTCACTCCTCTTCTCGTGGAACAGGTTGGCATAATGGTTGATGAAGTCCAAGTAGTGGCGAGGTGTGATGGCCATCGTCCTGCCGCCTCGCTTTGCCAGCCGAGCGTTGGCCTTTTAGAATTTAGAGAAAAGTCTTTTCACTCGTTTGCCACTGAACCTCAGAAAATTCCAATTGCCCTCGGCCCTGCTAGCCCACAGTGCAATCCGGGAGAACGAACCCAGCTCCCAGCAGTCAGAACAGGAGCTGGAGTCTTGGCTTGGTCATTCACGAGATACCAAGTCCCTTATGCCCTCTAAGCTGTGTCCTTAATCTTCTCTAAAATGAGGACTAATATGCCGCCCTCAGTGATACTCCACATGGAAAAGCTCTACAAACAGCTGCTTACTATCTCAGGCTGCCCACTTTGCCTTTTCTCACTTATTTTCAATGGCTGCTAAAATAAGAAACAGCACAAACAAGAGGTGGGCAAGGTAGCCCAGCCTTTCTGGGATAAACTGCCTTGGCGTCCTCTGGCTCGAGGAAGGTGGACTGAAGCAGTGCAGAGCAAGACCAGACCAGCCAGGGCCAGGCCACATGCCTGAGATGAAGATGGTGGCCTGCGCGGGCGGTGCCGACAGGACACCCTGAGGTCAGAGCACCTCTACCAAGTAGTGGGGTCCTTCTAGCACAAAGAGACTTCGGGGTGCAGTGAGCAAATGCCAGCCAGCAGGCCAAAGTACTCAGCCTCAGCCTCGCCCACCTGTTCACACACTGTCTGAGGAGGCTTTGTGCAACAACACCAGAGTTTAGTAGGCGCGGCAGAGACCTGTCTGGTCCAGAGCCTAAAATGCTGTGTGTCCCTCCCGTCCCTGGTCTCAAGGAGAGAACAAGCCTGAATGTGCAGTGGCAACGGGAAGAGGAAAGTAGGAAGAAGATATGACAGGGAGAGCTGCTGTGGGCACTAAGAGAGTTAGATGATTCCAGAACACGGAGCCTGGAGACAAGAAAGATGAGACGTCACTAATGGAGATAAGAAAACGGGCGAGAAACTGGTATTTCTTTGGCAGGTGATGGTACGATGTTGACTACGAAGCACCACCAGGTCTATTTTCCTATCGGTCTAGTCTCACCGCCGCATGGGGACATCTTGATCTAACAGCTGTACCCACCTGGTGAAGAGTCTGGTGCACAAACACGCAGCTATTTACAATAGCTTCGCGATGCGAGGGTGGCTGCGGTAGTTTATCGTACACAACTGGCATGTAATCAGGCACAATGTAATTCGGCTTCTCCAGGTCCATCTTACTTGTGAATTCTTTGCCGACTTGATACAGTGCTTCAGTGGACCAGTCACCAAACCAGTTCAACACACACCTGGAAAAGACGCCTGGGTCTCAAAACCGTTCTCCTGGCCAGGGCCCCCAGGGAAGAAGAGCGGCTCACCTGTTGAAAAGCGCTGGTGAGGTGGCCGCCCGGTCCTTGAGTCCCTCTGAAGACGGGTTCATGGTGAAGACGACATGGAGGTTGCGGATGACCTGGCTGGTGAACCACTTGTACAGCTCCTCGTGCGAGTCCAGCATCAGGCCCTCCTTCTGCGCGCCCTCCTTACACTGGGTCATCAGGGTGGCATATTCGTCTCCTTCAAAGAGACCGGGCACCTATGGCAATGAGACCCCGCCATGCTTTACCATCCTCGGCATGAGGCCACGCAGCACGGGGCGCAGCATGGCGTGTCGCCAGTTACCTCTCCGTTGGCCAGGAGGGTGTTCATCCGCTCCAGGAACCCAGAGTCCAGGACGTTGGACTCATCCATTATGAACGCGATCTTCTCGTTCTTACAGCCTGACCGTCGCAGCACTGTCCGCAGATCTTCATCAAAATCTTCCCCTGTATATTTCCTATGGACCTACAGAAGCGGTTGGCAGGTGAGGTCCATTCTCACTCCAGGTGTTTATGAATCAAGCACCCGTGGCTGGGTAAGAGGCTATGGCCCAGACCCACCTTAATCTGGTACACGCTCAAACCATTCATCCAGGCAACAAAACGAGACAGTGTGGTTTTTCCTGCTCCACTGACACCGATCAGAAGCAAGTGGCCTTGAGGTTGACGGAATATTCTGAAGCATGAGCAGAAATGATAAGTTATAAGGCTTTTATGCCCCTTTCTGCTTTTGACATCCACATTTTAAACTCTTAAAGGATTCTTCAACATTTGAATGTTGTTTGTTTTTCTTTAAGGAGGCACTGGAGATTGAACCCGGGACATTGTACATGTGAAGCAGCTGCTCAACCACTGAGCCACACTTGCTCCGCTGAATGTACTTCAACTTGAATTTGTACATTAAAATCTGTTGAGCAGTCGTGATTTGCCAGGTCCAACAGGGATGCCACAATCAGTAAGACACAGCCTGCCCTCCCATGATCAGGGGACATGGCAAGACAAGCCCGATTCTGGTAGTGTGTTCAGGCTGCCAGGGGCGTAAGAGGAAGCTCTGCTGGAAGGACAGGTCAGGCCCAGTTAAGCCAAGAGCTGGGAAGTTGCTGAGCAGAGTGGGTTTGAGATGGGAACGGGGACGGGGATGCAATCAAGCGGAAGAGCAGGGGGCCCAGCCTGGCCCTGCACGCACGCGAGCAGCTTGGCGAGCGGAGAGGCTGCCACGAGAAAACACCCACCGGTCGATCCTGAGCACATGGTCCAAGACTTCATTAAACAGGACCAGAGGAACATCAAGTTCTTCCTCATAGAAGACTTTCAATCTGGCTTTGACATAATCTCTCAACTCTTCTTGGTCTACTGGGATGTAATCCTATAGAGAATAGAAACATGCTCAAATTACTTACAGTAAGTCACCTTGGTTATACAAAAAGCAGTTCTATTTCCACATACTACTAACAAACCCCTGGGGAAAAAAAGATTATTTATAACATAGCAACAAAATTGCAAGCTAACTAGGAACAGATGAAAAATATGGAAAACCTTTATGGAAAAAATTGAACTTCACTGAAAGATATTAACTAAGACCTGAATATGTGACAAAATATACCAAGATCATGGATAGGAAAACACAACACTGTGAAAGTCTCAGTCCCATTCATGTTAATATAAAGATTCAGTATAATCCCAATCAAAATCTCAGTAGCAGTTAGTTTTTGTTTTCAGTGCAATTTTCAAGCCAATTCTAAATTTCATTTGGACAAGGAAAGGGCCAAAAATGGCCCTAAAAAACCAGGTGAGGACCTTCCTTATCAGGTAAAGACTTTGTACAGTGATGAAAGACCCATGCATTTGGGGACACCAATTATGTCAGAGTGGGGGGACAGAGCAGCGAGGAAAGGCTTCTTCAACAACCTGTGCTGGGGTGATGGATGTCCACCAAGAAAGTGAAAATGGAGCCCAGTTACAAGTGGTTTAAACGATAAGCGATAAAACTGAGCATCTGTTCCTCAAAAGGCACTAAAATGAAAAGGGATTAGCACCTAGAGTCTACAGTATATAAAAAATTCTAGCAACACTGAAGAAACCTACCTCGCTATTTCTTGCCTATCAGGCTTGCCAACCCCACAGTGAGACAGAGGCCCAAGACTCCCTTGCCCCACACTGGGTTACCCACGTCTCTGCCCCCAACAGGACTGTGCACTCCCTAAAGGAAGACTTATTGATTCCTGCATCACCAGTGTCAGGACAGTGGAGATTACTTGATAAAGTTCTACTGGGGGAAATATATATTGAGATTACAATTTATCAAAACGTTCTAATCTTTCCAGATTAAAAAACTCACAGCTATTCTAGAAATGTTGTCTCCATTTAGCATATTAGTACATGAAACATTTGCACACAAACCCTTCATAATTGCCACGTTTTTACGGGAAGCCAGGGTGGAAGCACAAGTGAAGCAAAGACTTTGTTACTGTGAACACTGGGGCAGTGTCTTCCTGCCTGGAAATCCACAGCAGTGGCCAGACGGCCTCCACCACACTCCAGGGACCTCTGCCTACACTTCCAACGTCTGCCGCGTGAAGAGCGCGCACCTGTAGGCACGGCCGTGCTGGCAGTGCCCTGGAGAGCATTCTAACAAGGGACAGAAGAGCAGCCCTTACCTTTGACAACCAGTTGCTGTACAAGATGGGTCGGCTCATGGCCTTCTCCTTGTCTATGTTAGGAAAGTGCTTCAGAGCCACCATGTCAATGTTCTCGTCAGTCCAGCGCCTCTCCTCATCCTCCACGAGCCTGGGGGTGGAGAACACTGCTCGTGGGTGCCGGCACAGGTGCCACCACAGCTGTCCGCTTCCTCAAAACAGAAGAACCTAAGAAGCTGAACTAAGGCTGATGAAGCAAGCTGAAAGCTTGATTTTAGACATAAAAACCCTTAAAAAGGTTTAATTAGATTGATTTTAAAAATGAAAATTTGGTTCTGGCTCCTAAGTTGGCTTGCCATAAGTGTGCCAAACATTATGGGGCAAAAAAGGAAAGAGAAACAGGGTCCTGCAGTGGACCCAGAGCCTATAAAGTATGCGGCCCAGGAAGCAGTGAGACCCACTCACAGGTGGGGGTACCCTGAGAAGCCCTATATGGCGTGTTACGCAAGCTCCCAGGCAGAGGTCGAGGAAGGGCGCAGAGTGGCTAGAGCCAGTCCAAATTTAGAAGCACAGCTGCTTTTGCTGTATTTGAATCTGAACAAAATTTCATCTCTGGCATGATGAGAAATCTGTGTAAAATTATATTGTGGCTCAATTTTTTGAAAACTTTGGATTAAGAAAGGGAGAGTAAAGTATGCGTAAGTGACAACAAAAATCACTATTTCCTCTTTTCAGTACTAGAAGTCAACACAGCAGGTAAGACGCCAGGGCTGCTGTGGCCCCCACGCACCCGCCTGTCTCTGCGAGGCACCTCCGTGGAGCAGCAAGCTCCAAGGAGCTTGTCCCGCGGGCCTGGCTGGCAGGTCCGCACTCTGAGGTTGAGGGGCCCGGCCACCAGAAGCCAGGGCCGGCCTGGCCCTACAAGCAGCCCCCCACTTCCCTCTCTTGCTCTGTTTTCAGGAACCTGATTCAGGGGAAGAACATTTCCCCAAATAATTTGCAAGAGGAAACTTCTGGTGTTCTGTTAAATATTGTATCTGTTAAGACGTGTTAAAAGAGGTAAAGCAACATCAATTTAACTTCTTTTTACTAACCTAAAGATTGCAGCATTAGAATACATAAAATTAAAAATATTTTTTAAAAAGTGAAAGAGCAAGAAATAAGAAAATTAAGAATTTATTCTAAAGCAAGGATCATAGTGAACTACAAAAATTACAAGATAAAGGTCCTGATTTTTTAAAAATTTAATTTTCAGGATTGCTGGAAAGGTAAAAAGGATACGACTGTGACTCAAACTACCAGGTCTTTAGTGACTGATGCTGCCCACTACGTCCATTTGCAAATCTTCGCGTGAAGTGCTGGTAAATAACTCTAGGTAAGACTCAAAGCTCACGAGGCAACAGCTGGTAAGAGCGGCCAACAGTTAAGAGAAAAGCAAGGTTCCGAGACAGAGCCGTGAACTGCTGGTGAGTCTGGGACGGACTAAAGGCCCAGGAAACGCTCCTGGGCGGCTGCCGGAAGGCATGGCGGTTCTCTGGCAAACTGCACAGCTGAGTGGTGCGGCCTCAACAGAGTACAGAGGCCGCCGTGCCGGCCCAAGGCCATGCGGCAGCTAGGCAGGGGAGCGCAGCGGCCCACGGTGCCGGGGTGGCCATGGTCAATCCCAAGGTGTGCGGTTGCCCTAGCCGTCTCCGCTCCCCACCATCCCACCCAGACCCCACCAAGGAGGGGCGCAGGAATGCAGAGGAGAGACCAGAGCCAGGCCGAGCCCAGCTCTGCTGACCTGTCTTGGAAGAGACGGAGGGCCTCGTGTGCCCAGATCCGAATGAGGCCTTCGACAGGCAGCGTCTCCAGGGGCCTCAAGGCTTCGAAGATCCCTCTCACCCACCGTGTCATCTCCCGGGGCGAGTAGATGTAATGGGGCTGCGTGTCCTGAGTGAACCTCTCCTGCCGGAGCGAGAAAAAAAGCAGCAATACGTGGGTGTCCAAGGCACAAAAATCAGCTAAAAAGTAAACACTGTCGAAGATCTTGTTAAAGATAAAGAATCTAGACCCTGGGATACTTGAGGGTGGATCAGTAAATTATGTAAGACCAACTGGACAACTGTTTGGAAAAAAGTTAGATCCAAGCAGCTTGCTTCAAGTTAGAATCAATTACATTTAAAGATTTACAGGTTCTAAAAAATGAAACCACAGGAGCCCTTCTGAGAGTAGAGATTAGAGAAATGTTATTCCAAAGTCGAGAGAAGACCTTTCTAAGCATGATTTCAGAAGCAAACCAAAGACAAAGGATTATACGTGATTATGTCAAAAATTCTGCAAGGGAAAAATGTTGGCAGCGTAAGGCAGTCCAGCTTTCATGAGGCAGGAACAGCCAGATGGACATGTCGTGGTAAACAGGTGACCCCCCGGCAGGCCGTGCCCACAGACCCCTCACTACAAACCCCCAGCTGGGGCAGGCCGTGCCCCCAAAGACCCCTCACTACAAACTCCCTGCAGGCCGTGCCCTCCCACAAGCCCTGATTAAAGGGTTAACACAGTAAGGCATATCGGCAAAATGCAAGTCAGAATGACAAGAAGCACTTTTGGTCATGGCGTGGGCAGAGCTGAAAGGTCAGGAGGGTGCAGGGAAGCAGGCCCTGCCGGTGGGAGTGCAGGTGACCCAATCCTTGACAGGAGCTTGTCCACACACCATCATGCAGGTGGGGGAAGGTAACGACGTGGAAAATGCTTACGTGGCTCAGAGTGTATGCAGCCTCAGTAAACCCACAATGTGACGCCATTTTCACGAAGGGAATCAAGTACGCGCGGATGAGCACAGAACACAACAGCAAGCCCCAGGGTGGGATGCTGCCAGGGCTGCCCCTGGCTCGGCACGCGCTCTAAAGAGCGCCACCTTCTAACAGAGCTCTCCGGGTACCAGAGGAAAAACTCGCGGAGGACCAGAGAGGCTCCGCGTCGTGTACCTGCGACATGGTGTAGAACTCCACCATGGCCGCGGTGAGCGGCTCCGCATACGTGCGCAGGGACGGGATGAGCCTCAGCATGGCGCGGTTGAAGGTGCCGTAGATCTGCGTCAGGGATGCAGGCCCCGGGTAGTCCACGTACACCACGGGCACGTGACGCAAGAACCTGCGCAGAGACAGGCCCGGTCAGCACACTGACAGCGAGGTGGCCGCGTGCTAGCGAGGACACGCCGCCCTGGGCCGAGACGTGAGGCCGCTCCTTAACCCAACACGTGAGCTTGAAGCACGAGCTAACTGAGATCACACCCACATTGTCCTGGCACATAACGGAAGATTCAAAAGTCTAAAAAGTACCCAGCAAAGGTGGAAAACTACCTCAGGGTACTTTCAGCCGCCCCTTGGCCCTAGCCAGGTGGGACACAGCTCGTTACTCCTGAGAAATGAATAATTTTCAGTGCGCTTTCCTCATAACTACAACACAGGGCAAGTAACCCAGGCAGAGCATGGTAATGAAAAGGTAACAACTTTTCATTACTTTTTCAGAATTAAAACCAGATTTTTGTTGAGCTGAATCTAAAGTGACCCCGGAACTGCCACAAGTCTGGGAAGCCAGCGACGTCTCTAGAGCTACATTACCTGTGCGAGAGGGGCTTCCTTCCAGGGTCGGTAGGCGGGTTACAAGCCCCGACAAACTGAATTCTCTCCAGCTTCACCCACGTTTGGTCTGAGGTGCGGTAAAAGCCTCCATGCTCCACCATCTGGGGGAAGACAGAGCACGACACGTTAGGAGGAAAACGTGAACAAGAAGAAAGGGGCGCTCGTGAGCAGCAAGCCACCTGTCTGATGAAGGATATGACCCTCTGTGTCCCGTATTTGTCCATGTCCGGTAAGTTGATCTCGTCGCAGAACAGCACCAGCCACTTCCCCAGCTGGACAGGGGCCAGCACGACCCCGTTGGGCGTGCGCCTGTACTCGCAGTAGTGATCGAAGGTCTTCAGGAGGAGCTCTGGGGTAGTCGCGCTTGAGAAGTTAAGGCCCACGACCTTGAGAAGGCAAGAAGCAAAACGAAGCGTCAAGAGGCCCCTTCCGGCCGCCAGCAGCCGCAGCCCCAGCCCCCCGGCCCCTGTCACCTCCATGTCAGGCAGAGCCCGCAGGGCGCTGAAAAGAGTCATGGTCTTGCCAGAGCCGGGAGGGCCGCACAGGACCAGGGGCTTGTGCTCCGCCAGCCAGGTGTACAGGAGGGCCTCGTGGCGCACGGTGTCCAGAGTTGGCACGACGACGTCAGGGGCCGCGACCTTGTGTGTCTCCACCTCGATCTGAGGCACCTTGGACTGCCACGGGGACCACTCTCCACTGATGGAGACCTGCGTGGGGAGGCAGGTCGGGTCAGCCTGGGCCAACGGGCCTCGCCCTGCGAGACTGCTCGCCACAACACAGGTCGGACCTTGCGAGATAAGGCAGCAAGTTCGTCTGCATCCTTGCTACCACACAAAAGCACAAGGACAAACTCCTTGGACGAAACGGGAAAAATTAAAAATTGAAGTCCATGGTCTGGTTGCTCCAGGGCCAATTAAACAAAGATGGCAAGAACCAAGGAAAAGAGCCGCGGTCTCCCCACACTCACTTCATAATCGATGATAGGCATGCTGGGGGCGGTCGGCAGGGGCACAGTGGTGATTCTCCTGATGTATTCACCCAGCTCTGCTCTCATCTTCAGCCGACTGTCTCCAGACAAGGACCAGAGTATGGCATAAACCAGATAGCGCTGTTGAAAGATAAAGCACAATTTTATATTCCTAAATAAAATTTCAACAACACAAGAAACAGCTTTTTGACAGTTACTCTTCACATGAGTGGCTCCTGCTCCTTCCTTCTCCCACCTGGGAAAGCGTGACCCTCTCCCAGGAAGGAGGGTACATGCAATGGGCACGCTGCTCGGGAGGCTGCCAGGCCCCTGAGAGCCCTGACCTGGATGTAGCGCTCCAGCTGCTCCACCTGCATGGGGAAGTCGGGGTGGTTGGCGTTGTACTGCGCCACGTTGCGGCAGGCCTGGTGCAGCATGGAGAAGAGCGAGCCCAGGCAGCGGAGGCGTGTCAGGTCCATGATGTGCTCCAGCTGGAGCGCGTGCTCGAGGGCCTTGATGACCAGGCCGCTGGACGTGAAGTACGGCTGCATGATTGTCGCCGCGTCCCTCTGGATCTAGGAGGAGAGAAGCCAGGTACGACGGTCATCGCGGAAAGCCCTCGTCTGTTCTACCCCCGGCCCACGGTGCCCATTTCCCTAGACCAATCATCCTGGGCAGAACACTCAGTCCTCAGCCCTTCATCCTGATGTGCCCAGGAGCCCTGGGTGCCACCACTAAAAAGAAAAGGGTCTCGTCAGCTTGCGGAGAAAAGGAGGCTCTAAGCAGAAAGTGCTTTTAACCTCCCATAGCCGCCACTGCTGGGCTCCTCAGAAGCTGGCGTAAGACAACACTGACGGAGCGAGACGAGAGCAAGGGCTCTGCCATCGCCCTGAACAGCACAGCTTCCAGGTGCCCTGGGGAACGGGACAGTCGGGAGCCGCCAGACATCTGACATTCCAGCACCCTCAAGTGCCAGCCACGAGGACGGGGCCCGTGGTCCTCATACCTGCAGCATCGGGGAAGCGGCCTCTTCCCCCTCGTCCTCTTTGCCCTTGCGCCGACGCTGCGCCTCGTCCTCGCCTTCGTCCAGCGGGATGCTGCGCAGCCTGGCCAGGAAGTTGTTGAAGATCATGTCGGTGCTGAGCACGTCCTCGCTGAACCAGACCATGCCGCAGCGCGACACTGTGGCCAGGGTGGCGTACTTCAAGTCCTGCACTTCAAACATGATCCGCACCTGCAAGGACACGAGGCGGCTCCTGTGACACAGGTGCGCCAGGACCTGGCCGCCAACATTCTTTCACCTGTGTTCACACTCAAAGGGCAGCTGCGTTTTTCTGCATTTACTTTGCAAATGAAACTGCCCACAGCACGTCGCAGCGCCAGGCTTTCTTCACAAGCACGTGGGCGGGAACACCGTCTGGGGGGAGAGGCGCTGACCAGTGCTCAGGGCCCCCAGCCAGAGGCGCGCTCGGGAACCCAGGCAGGAACGCTGCCTCCTCGGGGTGCGCCGTGCATGCCAGGTGCTCAACTCCCTCCCTTCTCACCGCGCTTTCCAGGCGGGTTGGGGTAGCCTGTCAGCCCCACAGCCACCTCGTGAGGGGAGCAGCCGCCTTCCACCAGCTGTGAAAGAGCCGTCCAACAGGAGGGGCCCGAGCAGGTGCGCGCTTCTCGGACGGCACTGAGTGCCCGCGGCTCGGGCTCTGGTGGCCCCCCCTTCCTGATAAAGGGTCGCCTCCTTCCTCGCAGGCCCACGCCGGGCCACCAGCACCACCTTCGGATTAGTCCCAGCCCCAGCCTGCTCCAGCCTCCACTGCTGCCACTGTGTCTCACTCCGCCACACCGCTAGGGCCTGGATTACTGCAGCGGCCCCCACGTGGTCTCCCGCTGCCCCCCGCCCCTCTTCAACTGCCTGCACAACATCAGTGGGCGCGGTCACACAGACACGCGCTGTCCAGGGCTCTTCACTCGTCCAACGACCAGCTCAAGTCCTCACGACGACAGAGCTGGCTCCTGTGGCCTCTCTGTCCTACCTCATCATCTCCACCTCCTCCGGCACCCTGGCTCTCCCCGCACATGCCAGGCACCCTGTGCTCTAGCCCTGCCCCTTGCTCTTTGTTCCTTCTACCTGGACTGCCCAGGAACCCATGGGACTTGCTCCTTCGTTTTCCTCCAGTAACTCAAGTCATGACTAAATGGCACCGCTGTGGCAATTTGCTATTGTTTATGAATTCCAAGAATACATACTGGATTATGTTTGTGAACTGGTCTGTTCCTCTGGGCATATTAGATTATATTGGATTTGGAAGTTTCACTCTTACTTGATTAAGTAACGATTAAGGCTTTGATTGGGCCATGTCAGTAGGACAGAGAAAATGACAAGGCAGAGGAGAAAATTAGAGTTTTGGATCCCGGAGCCCAGGAAGTAATAAGCACACAGAGACGAAGACATGTGAAGAAGGAGAGAAGGCTCCATTAGACATGGCAGAGGCCCCGGAAAGAGAGACGACTCATATCCCAGCTTATAGCTGATATTGGAAGAAACTGGGACCATGGAGCGTTAAGAGGAAGAGGAAGCCTGAGCCCTGGCAGACGTCGGCAGCCGTTCTGCCCCAACACGTGACAACACACTTTGGTGAGGGAAGTAACTTATGCTTTATAGCCTGCTAATTGTAAGCTTCTACCCCAAATAAATACCCTTTATAAAGGTCAACAAGTTTCTGGTACTTTGCAAAGTGCCCCTTTGGCTGACTAACACAAATCACCTTCTTAGGGAAGCTTCCGGCCGCCAGTCACTAACAGGCGGCAGCTCCCTTTCTGGTGGTTTTTGCCTCCCAAGTGCTTACCACCACTTAGCTTGTCTTTCTTCCCCATCAGAATGTAAGCCCCTTGAGGGCAAGGCTTTCTGTCTATTTTGTTTGCTGCTGTATTTCCAGCATCGGGAACAGTGGCCAGTAGCTGACAGCAATGCAAAACTGCTGCCTCAAGTTTGCGTGTGCAATTCCCAACCCCCCGACCTGCCCATATTCCCTGATCTGTGAGGGGAGGGGGTTCTCACAGCCTTTACCAAGTACTCATTTCTCAGGTACAGCCTTAAAAGCTTTCATATGTAATCCCACATTTTGCCAGTCCTAGATAGAAGGTTAAGCGACTCTAACTACAAGCCCACCTTACAGGGTTGTGGTGAGGGTTAACTGAGAATTATGGAGCAAGCTCACATCATCAATAAAAGAAAAACATTATTGACAAACCCTATTAAAATATTTCTCCCTAACCAGAAAAATGAGAAATATCTAGTACTTAGAGATTTTAACCAACTTTGAAAATTATTTACGTAACTGAGTACAACTAAGTGGATCTTCATGTTGGAGCTATCCTTGGCTGGCGGCACCTGCATCTCAGCTGGCATAAATGCTCACTACTTACGTTGGGTGGAAGGCTGAGGCGCTCTCCATTTGGCAGAGTTAGGAGCTTGTTGTCATCCAGGACTGAGTTCAAGTTTTCCACCCACTCAGGGTCCACGTCCCCATCAAAGACGATCCACTGGCGCTTCTGCAGCTCACCTCTGACATTGTCTATGATCCTGGTTTGGAAGGATTTTAAAACAGCTGCTGATGAAATCAAGGTCGTCAGGCTCAAGTGCTCTCCCTGTAGTAGCTGCTGAAGTGACTTTCCACTTGCTCAGGCTTTGGTTGGAAAAATGAAGCCTCCCCAAGTTACTGCGTTACGGGGAAGGATCCGACCAAGGGGAACTTACTTTCTCAGAACATGTGTGAACAGCCCGTCTGTCCACTCCCTGGTGTTGGGGTCCAGGGTTCCGTACAGGTGGTCTTTGCTGATGGCCTTGGGGTCGATAATATGGGCCACCCCTTCCACACCCTCGAGCCTCTCCAAAGCCTTCAGCAGCACTCGCCAGGCCATGCTCTTCCCACTTCCCGAGGGCCCGACCATCATCAGGCCGTGGTTGATCTGGGTGATCTGATAGAGCTGGAGAACCTGCAGGGCCGAACAAGCCAGCATCGCAAACAAGAATGGGGAAGGTTCTTCAACCAGCTCTCATGACGACGGCAAGAACTGTGTTGTATGAACTTACCTTTTCAACCCACATTCCGCCAACTTCTTCTCCATCGCCATATGTCAAGTACATTTCCTGACACACTTTCTTCAGCTCCTCTCGGAGGGCAGTCATTTCACCTCGATGATACTGGACTCCAGGGAACACATCTGACAAGAGACTGAAGAGCAGCGGGATGTCTTCTGCCACCAGCTTTGGCACCATTGTCTCACAGACGCTCTGGATCAGGATCTACATTGGGAAAGGAAGGAGCTGAGCTCCAGGGGCAGGGAGCATGACTCGCATGATCACTACTCTATTTCCAGAAGGGGCTTAAGAAACAACTAGGAAATGAACACGCTATTTTCAAGATTTCAATTCCAGACCATCAGCTCATTCACCCTACTCCCAGGCGCTTCCATTCAATTTAGTGTGAATGTTAAGGTACATTCTAGCACACAAGAATCACCATGAGGAACTGACGAAGAATGAACTGTCAAGTCACGACTTAGATATTCAAAAGGTAAAATTTAAAGAATGTAAAAGATTAAAGCGATCAAAAGGACATTTGA
This sequence comes from Tolypeutes matacus, assembly GCA_026826555.1. Taxonomy (NCBI): domain Eukaryota; kingdom Metazoa; phylum Chordata; class Mammalia; order Cingulata; family Chlamyphoridae; genus Tolypeutes; species Tolypeutes matacus. Next base: position 8,017,369 of record JAKSZT010054523.1, on the reverse strand, counting down.
GGGGGAGAGATGTGGCTCAAATGGTTGGGTATCCGCCTCCCATATGGAGGGACCCAGGTTCGATCTCCGGGACCTCCCAGTAAAAAAAAAAAAAAAAAAGGACATTTGTACAAACCTCTTGTTCAGGCAGATTTTCGGCAATTTCTCCCTCATCAACGGCTTCTCCCCGCTCCTCTTTCTCTCTCTTTATCTTCTGAATTCGCTCTCTCTTCACGTTACCCGCACTCACCAACACACTCTTCAGAGCCCGGAGGCCAAAGTCGTAATGGCTTTGAGAAGAGAGCTGCTCGTCGCAGAGCCTGGGAGAGGAGAAAAGGGTCTTTCTAAAAGGGCTGCTTCAAGCAGCAGCATCGAAGTATCACAAAAGCAGACACAGACACGTTGCGAGATGTGCCGTAATCAGAAATGCAAGTTCTGAGGACAAATGGGCACATTCAGCGTGTGGGACAGTCTTGCTGGCAAGAACCCACCCAGGAGGAGCCCCATGACTCACTTGAAGAACGGGACGATCTTGTTGGCGAGAACCTCAGCAGTGCGGAAGCCCTGGGAGTATAGCATGACCTGGGCAATGAGCTGCCGGTCGGGCTTGGTCATGGCCAAGCTCCGGAAGAGCTTCTTCAGGTTGTCGGGAAGGTTCGACCTGCCCGCGTAGCCGGGGTTCATGGTGATGAAGATGGCCATGTCCGGGCTCACCTTGACCTGCTTGTTGAGCAGCTCGCAAGTAATGGGGGCAGAGGCTGAAAACCAGAAGATGGCGGTAAGACTTGAGGCTCAAAAGCCACCCTAAAGTCTGCCTAACACAGTAACACACCCATTCTTCCCCGCTGGATTCTGAAGTCCGAAGTTCCTGGCGGGCCTGATCTCCGGCCTCCTGCAGACACTCACCAGGCCCCCCCCCCCCGTCCAGACAGACCCATGTGTACATGCCTCGTGTGCATGAAGCAGTCTGAACATGTAACAGATGAAGCCATCAGAGGCAGGAAGCCCTCTCTTCTGTTGGGGACAGAGCTGCTGCCATCTGGGGAAGCCTGCCTGGGCGCTCGGCTCCCAGGACGGGGGCACCTGCCGCAGCTGCTAGAACAGGGAGCACTGCCACAGGCCTGAGCTCCTGGGAGCTAAAGCTTACTTCTAACCAAAAAGGCAGAAAATCAGTCCACAGTGCAGTTTTCCTCTAAGTTTTTCCAGTGTTTCCTAAGTAATCAGAAAGGACTCACTCTTATCGTAGCTGGGGCTGGAGTGTTCGCGCAGAGCCTCCTGGATGCATTGCACCTGCTGCGACACAGCTGAGAGCATCCTCTCCTCCAGGCGGTTGAACTCGTCGAAGCAGCCCCACGCGCCCACCTGGCAGAGTCCCACGAAGATGCGGCCCATGGCCTACAGCAGAGAGAGGGAGGCTGCAACCCCCTGCTCGGCGCTGGATTTTCAGGGTTCAGATCCTGGCTCTGAGGCGCTATCTGACCTTGGGCAAGTCCCACCTTCTTGAGACCTAGTTGTCCTTGTCTTTAAAAACAGGAATGGCACCATTTACCTCACAAGGTGGCTTGAGGATGGAGCGAGACAGACTAGTGAGGCGACAGCGCCCACGCACAGCAAACACTAACCAAACGACAGCAGCTCCCGCTGCGCACAACGGCCTACCTTTCTCTTCCTGTGCCAATAAAAGCTGTCATTTTCCCTCTATTCTTTTTTGCCACTTAAAAACCTCTTCTGTGTACCTGACTGTTCATCCTCAGGTGCAGGCAACAGGAAGCTGTCTTTCTGGGATATGATACATTACACTGAAAGGTCCACTTTGAAAACGTGAAGCTAAAGGCACTGTCAAGGCCCTAGGTTGGCACCTCAGTCAAGAGAACATGGGGCCCGACAGGGACTCAGAAGGCAAAGAAGCCGCATTTAGCTCTGAGGCAGTTGCCCTTGGGAGAGCTGCAAGCTTGATGCTCCCCAACCGAGCCTCTTGGGACATGAGGTTTTAGATGGGTCCCCTACAGCCTCTCACCTGGAAATCAAAGGTCTCATCACAGTTGAAAACTAAAACAAACCGTCCAAGCTGATGGCCAAGCGCTTTGACAGACTCTGTTTTGCCAGTACCAGCAGGTCCTGTTATTTGAAAAAAAGTAATTGAGTATTTGAGTTCGTTACCTAATTGAGAACACATCTCAAGCTTTAAAAGAATTGTAAAAAGCCAATTTATTTTAACAAGGTAGATAAAATAAATGCAAGCAAATTTAAAGCTTTGAATGTACCAGCCATGCTAAGAAACACACTTGAATCACCCACATGATCTTCAACGTGTTTTATATGAACTCCAAACGTCCAGGTTCGTGGAGAAACTTACCAAAAGGCGACCCCCCCAGGCGTGCCTCCAAGGCCTGTGTCATTGTCAGATAGCAGCGGTCGGTGAGAGGCGTCTGCACCAGCTTGTCCTGGACGCCCAAGTACTCAAAGCCATAGTTAAACTTGGCATTTGCCATCTGAATTGACAACTGCTGTAACACATCCGTTTGCTTAGGGTCAAAGTAAAACCGCATCTGGCTGAGCCACTCGAAGGATTTGGCATTGTCGATCTTGCTTTTGATCAAGGACCTTGTAACATCTCTCTGGTGAACCAACTCTGTAATCTAAACAAAGACAGTTACTTCAAAAGTTTGTCAAAAATTAAATTAATGCAGTATAATCTCTGGATTTGCAGATTATTTGTCAGAACTAAATTGAGCTTCCAGGTTCGGTGACTTAAGACAAAAATTCCAAACTATAAATTCCCATTTAAGAGACAATAAAATGTTACACAATAGAATAGAGGAATGGATGTAGCTCAATGGTTGAGCACCTGCCTCCCACACATGAGGTCCTGGGTTCATTCTCCAGTACCACCTAAAAAAGTCACACAATAGAATCACATAAAATCAAGACAGCTGCAGGAAAAACAATAAACAAAAAAATCACTTAAGTATGAGCTCTGTACCTGGCGTAAAACCCGTCTTTGACTTTTGTTCTAACAGTGTGCCTCCTGCAGAATGGGCCTCAAAGCCCGACTGCAGCTACGTGGCGCCTCTCAGGACCGCGCCTGTTCGGGCAGGAGGTGATGAGCGGGCGAAAGAGCCTGATCAAGGTCTGTTACTTCCTTCCTTCGGTGATGTCTCAGCACCCAACATTCCACCGAGATTACCTTTCAACAGGATCAGAGAGCGGAACACCCACCCGAGCCTGCCGGGGTGCCAGTTACCCTTCTTCCCGACACGCGCTGAGACGCGTCTCAACGCTGACTTCCTCGTAACTGCTAGAGCGGAAGGTGTGGGGGCCTAACTGGCTAGGACTAACCAAGTGTTCCAGCTTCCTTCGTCGCAGGGGGGGCTGCTCCATCAGGACAGAGTCTGCCAGCACGTTGAGTGTGACCTCCACATTGCTCAGCACCGAGTGCAAGGGCGCGGCGTCGCCACCCCCACCCACGCCGCCTAGGGCTGACTCCACGTTCTCGGACCAGGCTATCTGGGCAGACAGAACCACAAGCTGGGCCTGGAAGACACAAGCAGGTTCCATAGCGCCTCCTCAGAGGTCAGCAACCACACTCGTCTTCATCCCACCTCACTTCTCCCACACGTTACCTGGTACTTATCAATCCAAGTGATGTAGGTAATTGGGTCAATTGAAGTTGCTTTACCAAAAATCTCAACTTCTGTAACAGACTCAGCAAGAAGTTTAGCCAGGGTGACCCTCATCTCCTTTTCTACCAGCGTGAGCCACTCATTGATTTTGGGATGGTCAGTAATTGACACAGGAGTTTTAAACATAACCTGAAATGAACGCAATTTAAGAATGAGATGTGCGAAAATCTGAGAGAAGCTTTCTAAGCTACAAACATAAATTTAACCACCTCCTCTCCTTCACGGGATGAAATGCCTAAGACGACAGAGTTATCCTCGTTCAGGATGATGCTCGAAACTCCAGCAAACATTTTCTTGAAGTGTTTCTGTAACTTAGCTACATTCTTGCTGTTTCCAATGATTTCAAGCAAATCTTCATCACCCACAAAATAGAACCTAAGATTTAAAAGTATTTAAGTTGCTAAAATATAATATACACAGATAAGGCGAGCCAAGTCAAGGTTTCACGTTGCAGGAAGGGGTGAGGGCGTGGATGGTGGAGCACATCTCCTGCCTGGATCCTGATCACATCTAAGCACTTTCTATCACTCAGCAAAAAATGCACATCCACACAACAACGTCTTGAAGTAAGAGGGAGTCAACGGATTTGATGCCATTTATCTTGCTTCATGAATTCATTTTATTTTAACCTATAGAATTCATGCTAAGCAAACCACTCAAAAAGGATGAGGTGCCATTTAGAATAATCAGGGCTAACCAGTTAAGAGATGCACGCCGCCTGAGAGAGTAGATGATAGTTTAAATAAAGTTGAAAAAAAATCCACACACTAATGCAAAATGTTAATAATAAGGGGAACTATCTATGTTGTATAAACTTAAAACTGCTCTAAAAATTAAGTTTATTTAAAAACAAAAAAAACAAAAAAACAAATCCAAGGTAGATAATTAAGGATTATTAGCTATAATTAGGACTCAATGAATGAAAGGGAATTGGCATTCATTAAATGGCCTATGGGCTAACAAAATCTTTTGAGACAGAAATCGACCGACATACAGGCCAGAAAGGAGAGAAGACGGCTGGAAGAAAGCACAATGAAAGCTGAACTTTAGCTCAGTACAAGTCAAAACCAATCTCTTACCTGGGGAAAGATGAACGCTCTCGTTCCAGGTACTCTCCCAGAGCTTTCTGGATCTTTCCAAGCAGGTCTGCCAACCTCTCCAGGGACCTCTGTACCCCCTGGATATTCAGAACATCCATAACAAGGGGAGACTTGGATACTTTTTTCATTAGAGCCAAAAACTCCGTGCTGATGCTGCAGATCAAATCAGAATGGCATTAGCCTTTTGGAGGAGGCAGGCCCCACCGCTGCCTGGTCCTCAGGTCCCACCTGGAGCCCTACCTCTGGAACCTCTGGGTCTCCACTGGTAGCAGGTGCTTGATGTCTGCACTGCCAGTGAAAATGCCTTCCAGGTAGACCCACCGCCTCTGCACATCGATCCACACATCAAAGAGAGCCATAATCCGATTCAGTTTGTCTTCCCAACTGAGCGCATCCTCTTCGAAAACCTAGAGGGTAAACAGGAGGGCAGAGCTCAACTGCTAACCTTTTTACGGACAGATCTTACATTAAAATGCAATAAAAACATGCTGATAAAGATGTCCCATCAAGTTACTTGACTCACATTGAAAATAAAACAGGCACCCACCTAGGTACCTAGTAAGCCAAAAGGTACTGTAAAATTGCAGGAACACTCTGACCATGTGTGTGTCTGTGTGTGTCCCTGAAGTACCTTGTAATATGGCGAGAGCTTCATGGCTGAGACACTGTTGATGTGCTCTTTGACCTTGTTGAACAGGTCATCCCAGCCACGGATCAAACGGCACTTGTTCTGATAGTTAACCAAATCTAATTCATAGGTATTCCACACCTCTCTTATCTGAAATGAAACCAGAAAGAGGCACGTTATTGGTGTGCCTTCACCAGATGCGTGAGAGACCAAGAATTATGGTGACCGAAAGAACCGCAGATGACCAGGCCCCATTTTTAAGAAACTGAAAACGTAGCACTGTTCTGGAGGGTGTTTCCCAGTAGACATGTACCTCGATGGCTCCTGACTGCGAGCCAGCCTTGGCCTTGGCCTTCCCTAACTCTCTTCTGTTTCCACAGCTCCAATCTACAGCCTGAAACCCGACCGAGAAGTAGCCGTCCAAGTCTACTACTTACCTGTTTCAAAAATTCTTCCAAAGCCATTTCCCCTTGTGCCACAAGCAGTACATCCTTGACGATAGCTTCATTTTTCTGCAAGTCAACATCCCAGATTTGGCCAAGGGTCAGCTCAGAAACAACCCAGTTAACATGAAGCCTTTTCATCAGCTGTTTCCAGTGGCGATCTTTAAGTGCTTCAGACTTCAATTCAATCACCAGCATGTTTATCTGTGGAGTAAATAAGCCAAGTCACCCGCGCAGTTCTGCCTCTGCTGGACACCATGTCCGTGGCCACACAATGCTGAGGTACCAACCTTCATGTAACCTTTGAGAAGCCTCTGAACAAACTCATAGGATGCATACTGCCGTAACCGCGCAGGGAAGTTTTTCAACTGATTCAAGAGGCCATCTAAATTTTGTCGAAGCTGTCAAGAGAAACATGATGTTTAGTTTGCCAACATTCCTTTAAGTGGTAAAATATTTTTTTAAAATGGTTTTAAAATAAACTTTACTTTGGTCTGGATGAATAATAAAAATGGCATGTAACAACATTAAGTGACAGCTTATCACTTGTTTGCAAAGTCTCTAAATAAAGCCTCTGTTAACGAATATACAGAGGCACAAGCAAACATATAATTAACTAAACACACCTTTCGAGGCTGTACGGAAACCCATGGTTGCTCCTTCATTTGATCAATTTGCTCCCAGACTTTAGAAAGTTCTGACCAAACACCTTTCAGGTCCTGTAATTCTTCTAAGGCCACCTGTAATTAAGAACAGTACAGCAGTTAAATTTTGGATGTTGAAATCCCCTCAGAATATGGAAGGGACCTTGCAAGATTACCTAGGAAAACGGGAGAGGTGGGACAAGAACCCAGATTTTCCATCTCCCGACCCAAAGACTTCATACCTGTACTCGTTCTTCACTGCCACTGAGAAGCCCTGTGTCGGTCAATTCCAAAGCCTCCTTGGCCTTTGCACACTTCTCTCTGTCATCCTTCAGCCTGCCAAACTTTCCTTCATATATGGTGAGTGCTTGAAGTGCTTCCTCTGGGCGAAGATTGCCCTGAAAGCAGGTAAAGCAAAGAGAACAACAGTTTAAGTCTCAGGAGAGATGAAGACTTTGGCTTAACGTGGAGGGAGCCCGCTGGGCTTCTGGAAATATTCAATTTCTTGAACCTGTGGACAATATATGCAAAAAGTCAACAAACTGTATCCTTAGGAGTTGTGAACATTACTGAATTTAAGCTACACTTCAATAAAAAATAAGAAGCAATAAATAAAAATATGAAAGAGAAATGTAGAGCACCTCTCAGCTCTGAGGACTCAGAGTGGGCACAGCGCTGCCCTGGGTGGGAAGCCACACCTTCCCGAGGTGTACAAGGTGCCAAGCAGCTGGAGGAGAATGACAAACAGAGGCACTGTCCTCACCTGAATCGGGTGCTACTTCAGCACTAGCACTATTAGTTTTTCTTCTTTTTAGTATTTACACAAAAATTTACTCACTTATGTGAAGAACAGATACTAGACTGTAAATGAAAACAAAGGCAAACAAACCCACAGAATTTGTAAAACTTTTCATTGTAATAACCTTTGAGAATGGCTACATAAAATGTCACAGCTTGCTACGAAAGCAAAATACCAACTAACATTTTAACTACTGTACTTTACCAATACCAAGGTGAGGTGGTAAGAAGGCATTTAAATTTCAGTGACCAGAATCCTGCCTACTGGTTAGAGCTCATCCCCCTAGAGCCCACAGCCACAGCCCAGCAGTGCTGGCACTAGGAAAAGTGGAGACCCTTATTTCTTCAAACAGGGACCAGGGAACCAAAATTCAGCACAACGAAGAACCTGGGAGGGCCAGCAGCAGTGGTCAAGGCAGGATGAAGCACTAGCCAGTAGATTGTGGGGGCTGACTCTGCCCCCAGGCCTGCTGTAGAAAACTTCCATCTCCAAACTAGAGAACCAGGTTACTGTTCAAACTATTTTAACACCCTTTCCCCTTTTATATAAAGTATCTAAACAAACGACATTTGAATTCTGCCTCTAGCTGACCAACCAGGCACCGTCTCCTCGCCTGAGCCCGCATGTGCCACTCCCTCTGCCTGAAACGCCCCCAGCTGCCGCCCGGCCCCTGCAGGCCTCCGCTCACCCACCTTCCCTGACACACAATCAAACCACTAGCACCCCTCTTCACCCCCAGCCCAGCACCCTTCCCCCAGTCACTTTTTTCTGCAGCACTTCTCACCATCTGACTTAAACACCGTGTTTTTCCTGTTTTCGTGTATTTCCACTGGAAATAGCTCCATAAGGGGTTCACTGCTGTACCCCCACTCTAGAACATAGCAGGTATTCAGTGAATATCTGCAAGTGGGGAGAGAACTGAATGTGGCAGGTTCTAAGCACAGGAAGGATTAATAACCAACAGAACCGCCCCCACCCCGAATATACAGAGCAGCAGCAGTGTGAGGCTTGGCCTGTGGCTGTGAGCAATTAAATTCTGATGCCCATGAGAGGATGATTGAGGAAGAGAAAAACTAATCTTTAAAACCATTGCCTGGGGAGCGGATGTGGCTCAAGCAGTTGAACGTGTGCTTCCCACATGGGTGGTCCCGGGTTCGGTTCCCGGTGCCTCCTAAAAACAAAACAAAAAAACAACGAGCAGAGTGGACGAGAAAGCCAACTCAGGGGAGCCGATGTGGCTCAGTGTTAGAGGAAAAAAACCACCACCACTGCCTGACTTAAATAACAGTAACTAGGGGTTCTGGGTAGGAAGAGATTTGAGTTGCCCTCTTTTTAATTTTTAAATTTACTAGGTACAAGTACTGCTTTCTGAATTTCAAGAAGGAAACAAGTCTTCAGTGTTGGAAAGCTAAACCACACCAGGGCTTTTTAAACTTCTGACTGTGCTGTTGTTTAGACGCTTCGGGTGTGTGGGAGGGCGCGGCTCACCGTGACAGGCTTGGTTTTCTCCCAGTCCGCCAGCAGGTCTGTGGTGCGGCTCTCCACCGCCCGGTCCTCCTGGACAATCTTCATCTGCAGGTTGGCCACCTGCTGCTGGATGGCAGAGTCCTTCCGCCGCATGATGTCCGTGAAGGCCCCCCACTCGCCCTCGATGTTGTCGATGTAAAGCCAGGAAGGCGGGAACTGGAACCTCTGCTTTTCCAGCAAGCGCTGACCATTACGGTAAAGCTGTGACATTAAAAAATGGATTTTTGTATAAAAATAATAGAAGCTAATCAGATTCCCACAAAAGGGAAGACATTCTGGCTACAGAACACATAAGAGCAATGTGTTTCCTCTTCTCCAACCTTCTATCCCGAGATTCCTGTGGTCAGAGGGCAGCAGCCCTGACGGCTCTACACAGTCAGTAGAGTTTCTGCTCCTGGCTACGCCCAAATGGACCTGAACAGGATGTAAAGCCTGCGGGCGCCGTGCTCCTTCCCTCTCATTCCAAATGACACAAAAAATATTCAACAAGTCAAGTGAAAGCTTTTTAAGAGACCCAAAGCAAAATGTCTTAGGCACAGGAACCACCTGCAGAGCTCTCTAAAAGGCAGATTTCCCAGACACCTGCCCTTGCGGCAAGTACATCCCAGGTGGTCGTGGTGACTGCGACCTGAAGGCCGCACTGTATCTAAGGGCAACTTCAAGGCTGGCTGGATTCAGAACATCCCCTCAGGAGGCAAATGTTACCAAAACACATTAAACTAGGGGTGTGGTTTAAGAATTTCAATAGCCACTGGGCTTACCTCCACTTGTTTTTCAAACTGTTTGATCTTGCGCTTCAAGGACTGCACGTAGGTGATGAAGGTCACTGCATCGGACGTGCTGGCCGTGTCCACCGAGTGCTGCTCAAGCTCTTGGCGAGACTGTCCACGGAGAGGCAGCCAGTTAGTGAAGAGGCGGACTTATGAGCACCCCATTACCCAACAGCATGCGACCTCCTCACCTTTGAGATCTGAGAGTGGAACTCGGTCATGTTTGAGCCCAGCATCTGTCCAAATTTGCTGAGAACTTCCTTGTGCCAAGAGTCGTACTTCAAGTTCACCTTGGACTGCACCTGTGAAGCGGGAGGCAAGGCCACACCATCAGCACCTCTGCACCAGGTGTGGTAGCTAGTGCTACTGCTCAACCTTGTCACACAGAGAGGGCCTGACCGCGACCCAGCACCTTCCATAATCAGAACTGACCTTGCCATAATCTATCACAACTGGTCCAAACTCTTTCTTGGTTTCTGCATTGTCAAAAGTTCCTCTGGCCTTCCGTATTTGGACCAAGAGAGCTTGCCATTTGTTCAGATCCTCCCCAAGTCTGTTATAGATGTTTTCAGCTTGCATATCCCATAAGCACTGATACTGAAGCCAAACCTGCAAATGAAGACCTGGTTCAGTGATACAGTTCAGGTCTCCACTTTATAGAACAGTCACACATTATGCTCATATTCCATTAAAAAGGTTCAGATTCTTTCATCACAATTAAATGTAGAAAATTTCCACTTCAGATTCTCAGAAATTTCCTATTACAAAAGAATAAAATTTATAGTTCTACAAAATGATAGTTAATACCCTCAAAAGATGAGTCCTATTGTTATCCATTTGTTTTCAAAAAAGCAAACATTATCTAGGGAACCCTTCAGCCAAAATGTTTTAGCTCTGCATTTATAACATCCGATACTCTGTAAGTTCTAGAATGGACTACACAGCACGTTTGAATGAAAACTGGAGCTTCCTACCTTAACGTATTGCTCAACTTCAGTCACGATGCCCATAACAGCAGAATACGACTCCTCCAGGGCAACAGGGCCGTCCGGCATCCGTGTGAGAGCATTCCGGTAGAATTTCTCCTCTTCGGTCAATTCGTAATGTACGCCCACCTAACCAAACAAAGCCATGAGTGAATGCAAATACTGTATAAAAACGTTAAACTCAGAGTCACCTTATACTTCATTAAAAAGAATGGAAGAGGGAGGCGGCTGTGGCTCAATCGGTGGGGCTCCCGTTTGCCATGTGGGGGGCCCCGGGTTCGGTTCCCGGGGCCTCCTGGTGGGGGCGGGCCCGCCCGCACGGCGTAGTTGGCTGACCCGGCGAGAGCGGGCAGCAGGGGGGGGATAAATGAATAAATAAATAAAATCTTTAAAAAAAAAAAAAAAAGAATGGAAGAATCATGATAAAACTGCATTGAAGGGAGAACATCCACTAACCTCAGCCATAAGTAACCTACGCATATTTAACGCATCCAACTAATAAAAGGGACCATGAGATAAACCACAAGCTAGAAACTATGGCATCACTAGAGGCACGATGCACAGTTAAAGAGCATGCTGAGAGTAACGGACAGAGGGCACCACACTCCTCAGCTGTAGCACTCAGGGATCTGAAGCTCTTCATTTGAGAGGTAAGGCCCGATGACCACACCTAATACACTGTGATGCCATGACCAGGAACCCATGGTCTATTCAATCATTTGTTTCAACTATTTGGAGTGCTGTTATGTGCCAGGCACTGTTCTGCGTTCAATATATACTAATGGACAAAATCTCTGCTCACATGGACTTCCATTCTAGGGGAGAAGAGACACAAAGGAATAAGTAAAATATGTAGAAAGTCAAAAGGTGCAAAGTACTGTGGAGAAAAATCAAGAAGGGGGACAAGGAGTGTTGGCAGGGGGGATGGCAGGGATATTTTCAACAGGGGGGTCAGGGGAGCCTCGCTGAGACCAGAAGGACGTGAGGGAGTGGGCCATGTGGACATGTGCCAGATGGGTGTTCTGAGTAGGAAAATGAGCAAATGCAAAGGCCCTGAGGCAAGCATGTGCTTGACACCTGTGAGGGCTGCAAGAGTCCAGTGTGGCTGGAGCAGAGGAAGGGAAGGGAGAAGCAGGAGCTGAAGTCAGAGGAGCAATAAGCAGCCTGGTACAGGGGGCCTAGCAAGACGCTGGGGACTGTGGGTTTCATGGGAAGCCATTCAAGGGTTCTGAAGAGAGCAACGTCAGAATCGACTTACAGTTGCAGACTTGCTTTGTTGCAAATGGATTTTAGAAGGGCAGAGACAGAGGAAACTTCAATAAGCCAAGGGGAAGCTGATGGTACCTTGGATGGGGTGAAGCAGAAGGGTATGGTAAGAAGCGGGTTAGGGAGATGTTCTGAAGACAGAGACAAGGGTGACTCCACGTTTTTTGGCCAGAGCAGGTTGAAGGATGGAAAAGGAGACTGAAGGAGAATAAAATTTGAGGGTGGGGGACCTGGAAAGACATGTCCATCAGACAGCCTTGGAGAGGCCAAGCAGGCAGCTGATAAGACAAGCCTGCAGGTCAGGAGATATGAACACGGGAGCTGTTGGCATACAGAGATGGGAGACAGTCCACAGACTGGGTGAGAAACTGGGAGCGGGATAAGGACACACAAATGTTTAGAGGTGGGGAACAGGGAGAAGAAAACTAGCCAGTGAGAGAGCAAGAAATCCAGGAGAGCGAGGAATTCTGGAAAAGCCAAGTGAAAAAAGCGTATCTAATCCACAAAAAAAATCCTGTTAGAGCTAATAAATTCTGCAAAGATGCAGGGTACCAGCAAAAATCACTTGTGTTTCTATATACCAGCCATGAACAATCTGAAAAGGAAATTGAAAAAATAATTTCATTCATAATAGCACCTGAAAGAATAAAACAAGGAATAAATTGAACCAAGGAGGTGAAAGATCAGTTTGCTAAAAACTACAAAACACTGCTGAAAGAAACTAAAGACGACCTAATTGAATGGCAAGACACCCTGTGTTCATGGACTGGAGAGCTTAATATTGTTCAGATGTCAATATTCCCCAAAGCAATCTACAGATTCACTGCAATCCCTATCAAAATTTGAGCCTTTATTTGCAGAAATAGAAAAGCCGATCCTCAAATTCATATGGAATTTCAAGATGCCCCAAACAGACAAAACCATCTGGAAAAATGAAGAACAAAGTTGGAGGTCTTACATGTCCCAATTTCAAAACTTACCTCAAAGCTACAGTGATTAAAACTGTGTGGTAGTGGCATAAAGATAGACAAATAGACCAATGGAATAGAATTCAAAGTCCAGAAATAAACCCTCACATTCATGGCCAATTATTTTCAACAAGAGTGCCCAAGTACATTAAATAGGAAAAGAAAAGTCTCTTCAACAAATAGTGCTGGGACAACTGGAAATCCACATGCAAAAGAATGAAATGGAATCCCTACCTCACAACATATATAAAATTAACTCAAAATGGATCAACAACCTAAACATAGCAGCCCAAATCATAAAAATCTTACAAAAAATTATAGGGGAAAACCTTAACAGCTTTAGGTTTGGCAATGATATGACACCAAAATACAATCAACAAAAGAAACATAAACTGTACTTCAAAATTAAAAACTTTTGTGCAAAGGACATTATCAAGAAAGTGAAAAAGACAGCCTATACAACAAGAGAAAATAGTTCCAAATCATAAACCTGATAAAGATCTAGTATCCAGAATATATAAAGAACTCCTACAACTGAACAACAAAAAGACATATAACTCAAACTTTAAAATTGAGAAATAGATATTTCTCAATGACCAATGAGGATATGAAAAGCTGTTCGACACCATCAGCCATTAGGGAAATGAAAATCAAAATCACAGATACCACGGCATACCCACTAGGACTGCAAGTATTAAAAACAAACAAACAAACAAAAAACCTGACAAGTGTTGGTGAAGATGCAGAGAAACTGAAATCCTTGCACACTGTTGGTGGGAATGTAAAGTGTTAAACAGTGGGGCAGTGTCTCAAACAAGTTACACACACAACTCTGTGACCCGGCACTCCTACTTTCAGGTACATCCCCCAAAGAATTGAAAACAGGGACTTAAGATACTTGGACACAAATGTTCACAGCAGCACTAGTCACAGCAGCCAAAAGGTGGAAACAACCCAGTTCCACCAACTGATAAATGGATGAAAAAAGGGTCTCTCCATACAACAGAATACTGTTTAGCCATAAAAAGGAATGAAGTTCTGAGACAGTCTACATGGATGAAGCTTGAAATCATTATGTTGAGTGAAATAAGCCAGACACAGAGGAGAACTACTATGTGATTCCACTATATAAAATATCTAGAATAAACAAATTCAAAGGGACAAATAAGTAGGTAACAGGTTACCAGGGGCTGGGGGGTGGGGGGTCCTGGGGAATGGGGAGTTACTGCTGAATAGGTACAGAGTTTCTGTTTGCTAATGGATGGTGGTAATGGGAACACACCATTGTGAATGTAATTAACACCAATGAATTATGCACTTTAAAAATGTTTAAGGACTTTCGGGAAGACGGTGGACTAGTAAGACACGGGAATCTCTTCTCCTCCAGAAAAAAATAGCTAGAGGACAGGCTGAAGCAACCCCAAAAAAGATCTGCTAGGGTTTAGGATAGCAGGCAAAAGCTGGACACCACCCAGAGAAGAGGGGGACAATGGAGGGAAATCAGGATGACAGAACTGAAACCAGCAGCTCTTGCTGCCAGCACCCTCCCCCATACTAGAGACACTTTAGAATTCTCAGGCCTCTGGGCCTGCCAACTACAGACAAAGGGGGGCTCCAGGGATCTACCACCCCAGGAAAGGGGAGAGAGAAGGACACAGCCTAAGGCGGACTCAGCCTCTGACCAACAAATTTGGTCTGCTGTGTCCCACAAGCCCTTCCAGGCCAGGTGAGACCACATAGTGGTTTTCCCTGGGAGCTGGCCAAGGACTGGAGAAATCCAACCCTCGACCCTCGCAATCTCCCTCTCTTGACCCTCGCAATCTCCCTCTCTTCTAGCTGTGACTAATTGTTGAGGAAGCTCCAGGAAAGGGGAGAGACAGAGACACAGCCTAAGGCTGACTCAGCTTTTGAGTCTGCTCAAAAATTTGGTCTGCTGTGTCCCAAGAGCCCTTCCAGGCCAGGTGGGGCTGCACCATTGTTTGCCTTGGAGCCTGCAAGGAGTTAAAGATATACAACCCTCCCAATCTCCTCCTTTACAAACAGGGACTGACTGTTAAGGACTCAGAGGGGAGTGGAAATATTTCCTAGCTGGGAAAAGGGTGGGGGCTGCCAGAAAAGGCTGGAGAACTGTCTCAGAGAAAGTTTGAATTACAAGGCTTCTGGCCTCCAGACAGGAAGCTCTTTCACACTGATATGGTCTATGTTGCAACAAATACACTCAGACCAGGCATTGAACTGAGAGTGGCCAAGGAGCACCATCTTCTGACAGACCAAGGAAGTGCATGCAAGAAAATTAAAAATAAGTAGGAGAGTCCTCGCTTCGGCAGCACATATACTAAAAATAAGTAGGAGAGGCATTTTCTGGCCTCTACAGCCTCCCTGCCCAAGACCCTAGGAAGCGACTCTACAACCAATTACTGGGTCCAGTGCCCAGTTTTGAGCAACTGGCAGGACAATCCTAACAATCCAGGTTGAGCCAAAAATCAAAGAGCAGTGGTAAGTCACAGCCTCCTGCCACCAAATCCCTACAAAAGAGAAGAATGAGCATCTGAATAAACTACATTCTAATCAAATGCCTAGATACCAGCAAAAAAATTACGAGCCATACTAAGAAAATAGAAGACATGGCCCAAGAAAAGTAGAATTTGAGAGAACTAATCAGTGAGATGTGCACAAATTTCCAAAATCAAGTTATTGAGTTGTAAGACAATATAGTTAATAAAGAGATAAATAACATCAAGAAGACACTGAGTGAATGCAAAGAAGAATCTGAAATCCTGAAAAGAAAAGTAACAGAGCTCACGGGAATGAAAAACACAATAGGTAAAATCAAAAACACATGTGAGGCATACAACAGCAGACTCGAAATGACAGAAGAAAGAATAAGTGATACCAAAGACAGAACAGCTAAAAGTGAAGAGAGAAAAGAATGGAAAAAATTGAGGAGGGACTAAGAGAGTTGAATGACAACACAAAACACAAGAACATACATGTCATGGAAGTTCCAGAAGGAGAAGAGAAAGGAAAAGGGGCAGAAAGAGTATTTGAGGAAATAATAGCTGAAAACTTCCCAACTCTCACGGAAGAAATGAACTTACATGTCCAAGAAGCACACCGTACCCCAATGAGAATAAATCCAAATAGACCTACACCAAGACACACACTACTCAGAATGTCAAATGTCAAAGACAAAGAGAAAATTCTCAGAGCAGCAAGAGAGAAGCACACAATGACGTACAAGGGATGTCCAGTAAGACTTGGTGCAGATTTCTCTTCAGAAACCATGGAGGCGAGAAGATAGTGGTATGATACAATTATGAAACTGAAAGAGAAAAACTGCCAGCCGAGAATTCTTTATCCAGCAAAACTGTCCTTCTGATATGAAGGTGAATATTAAGTATTCACAAACAAACAGAAACTAAGAGAGTTTGCAAAAAAGAATCCACCTTTGCAGGAAACATTAAGGGAAGCCTTAGAACCTGAAAGAAAAAAGACAGGAAAGAGAGGCTTGGAGGAGAGTAGAGAAGAAAGAATAGAAGAAAGGATAACCAAAAGAATAAAAAGAAAGACAAAAATACGATGACATATGAAAACCAAAGAATAAAACAGAGGAAGTAAATAGTGCATTTACAGTAATATCACTGAATGTGAATGGATTAAACTCCCCAATCAAAAGATACAGGCTGACAGAATGGATAAAAAAACATGAGCCATCCATATGCTGCTTACAAGAAACTCACCTCAGACCCAGGGATATAAACCGGCTGAAAGTGAAAGGCTGGAAAAATTTGCTCCACATGAATAGTAACCAGAAATAGGCAGGAGTAGCTACACTAATATCAGACAAAACAGACTTCAAATGGAAAAAAGTCATAAGAGATATAGAAGGCCATTATATATTAATAAAAGGGACAATCCACCAGGAAGATACAACCGTCATAAATATCTACGCACCTAACCAGGGTGGCCCCAAAATATATGAGACAAACTCTGGCAAAACTGAAGGGAGAAATAGACATTTCTACAATAATCGTCGGAGACTTCAACACCCCACTCACATCATTTGATAGAACAACTAGACAGAAGATCAACAAGGAAACAGAGAACTTGAACAATATGATAAACAAGTTAGACCTAACAGACATATACAGAACACTGCATCCAAACTCAGCGGGTTATACATTCTTCTCAAGTGCCCATGGATCTTTCTCCAGGATAGACCATATGTTAGGTCACAATGCAGCTCTCAATAAATATAAAAAGATTGAAATCATACAAAGCACCTTCTCAGATCATAATGGAATGAAACTGGAAATCAATAACAGACAGGAAAAAAGGAAATTTGCAAATGTGTGGAGGCTGAACGACACACTCCTAAATAATCAGTGGGTCAAAGAAATTGCAAGTGAAATCAGTAAATATATTGAGACAAATGAAAACGAGAACACAACATATCAAAACTTATGGGATAGGGAAGCGGCTGTGGCTCAACTGGTTGGGCTCCCGTTTACCATATGGGAGGCCCTGGGTTCGATTCCCGGGGCCTCCTGTGAAGGCAAGCCAGTCCCTGCAGCACAGTGAGCCGACACAGCAAGATGACTCAACAAAGGGAGAAAAGCAGACACAGAAAAACACAGAAGCAAATGGACACAGCAAGCACAAGCTGCAAGGGGGGCATAAATAAATAAAAATAAATCTTTAAAACAAACAAAAACAAAAACAAAACTTATGGGATACAGCGAAGGCAGTCTTGAGAGGGAAATTTATAGCCCTAAATGCCTGTATTAAAAAAGAAAAGCAAAACTCAAAGATTTAACCAAACAACTAGAGAAACTAGAAAAAGAACAGCAAACCAATCCCAAAGCAAGCAGAAGGAAAGAAGTAATAAAGATTAGAGCAGAAATAAATGAAAAGGAGAACAACAACAACAACAAAAAACAATAGAGAAAATCAACAAAACAAAAAGCTGGTTCTTTGAGAAGATCAATAAAATTGACAAACCCCTAGCTAGACTAACAAACAAAAAAGGAGAGAAGATGCAAATAAATACAATCAGAAATGAAAGGGGGGAAATTACAAATGACCTCACAGAAATTAAAAGAATCATAAGAGGATATTATGAGAAACTATGCCAACAAACTAGACAACCTAGATGAAATGGACAAATTTCTAGAAATGCACAACCAACATACACTGACGCTACAAGAAATACTAGCACTTAACAAACCAATCACATTTAAGGAGATTGAATCCATCATCAAAAAATCTCCCAGCAAAGAAAAGTCCAGGACCAGATACCTTCACAGGTGAATTCTACCAAGCATTTCAAAAAGAATTAACACCAATCCTGCTTAAACTCTTCCAAAAAATTGAAGTGGAGGGAAAATTACCCAACACATTTTATGAAGCCAACATCACCCTAATACCAAAGTTAGATATTTGGTATTAGGAGTATTAGGGGTATTGGGGGGTGGGGCAGGGAGAAGGGGGTGGGGGTGGGGCGGGGAGAAGGGAAGGAGATATAAATGAAGCAAAAATGGCTACATGTTGATATATAAAGCTATGATCCTTCTCTAGACAGTTTGAAAAAATTTCCCTAATTAAAAGTGGGGGAAAAAAGAAGCAGGAATGAAAATGGCCAAAGAAGCTCCTGGAGGGAATTTCTAAGAGACTACGGAGACCAGAGTTGCAAAGGCCAAGTAACTATTTGGAAAAATGTCAGGTCACACAAAGACTCCTCTAGCTTTCCCATACACTGTTGAGCCTGGAGCCTGGAGTTTGATAAGACACTTACAGAGCTTTTTCAAAAAAGAAGCGAGCCCCTGAGCTCACCTGGTACCTCTGGCTCTGGATCCTGGGCAGAGACAGCACGACCATCTTCCAGGCAAACATTTCCTGGTACAGCTTGTATCTGCACTCTTCAATTGGCGGATTCAAATAGATGACCTGATTGGTTATCCTTAGCTCATGAACAACATTCTGTAAAAGAAAGGATTCATTTCTTACTCAACGATCTATTCCAATAAAATGTTTTTGATACGTCACACCTTCTGTCTCTAAATTATTCAACTACACTAGTCTGAACCACAACGTGTGTTACTTTATTACTGAGCGTGGTCTTATGTAATTTCATGTTTGTGATTTGTGGCCCTCCCCCAAAGGATCAAAGCACAGTGGAGGGCAGGCACAGCTCATCCTCCTCCCGGCTCCCCCCAGAGCCTGGGTGCTGAGTGCACAACAGGTGCTCGACGAGGCACATGATGATCTTCCAGTGAAACAAACACCAGGCACGCGCTGCACTGACTCGGGTTTGTCAAGCCAAGGTAAATCTTGTCACTCGCTAGCACCTTAAGGTAATTCAGAACCCCAACTCAGTCTCCCACTAGATAATTACATCGACTTGGACACACTCATTCGCATCATTAAAAAGTATGTTCTGAGGAAGGAGCACCTGTAATACTCAAAACGGAAAAAGCATTTTAAAAAAATGAAAAGGTAAAGTCTGAGAGAAAAAAATCCAAATGTTTCTCCCAGATCAAAGCTTTTACTTGCACACTTCCCAGCTTTCATTTTGTGAGGGCTTTATATTGACAAACAGAACACAAACGCTGTACCCCATAGTAAAGTGCACGGCTTGCCGAGTTCTTGAGAGGGGGGCACCTCGGTGACTACTGCCCGCACCAGGAGACAGGACCTACTTGCCAGTTCTAATTAAGAGAATTACGGATTTTTCCAGAAAAGCTCGCTACACTGTGGTCGCCACCTCCTCCACACATGGGAACAGATGGCTTGGGCAACGGGAAAAAGTGTCTGTGTGACCGCCATGCCAGTCCACAGAGAATCCATTAGACTCTGGTTCAGAGTTTTGTTGAAAGAGTAGAACAAACTTTAAGGTTATAATCTAAAATTCCACTTGAAGCGATTCGAGTCAATTCTGAAATGATTTCTTGCTTGTATACTCAGTCAGCAGAGATTTTTTACCAGTGTAGATTCTTTTTAGATTTTTCAGTTTTTTCAACTTAAAAAATTAGACTTACAGAAGAGTTGCAAAAAAAGTACAAAGAGTTTCCATATATCCTTCACCAGCTTCCACTAGAGCAGGGGTTCTTAACCTTTTCTGTTCCACAGACCCCCTGCCAGTCAGATGAAAACCACAGACCCCTTACTAAGTCCCCACTATACTGTGGATTATTTAATATTAATAACTATATCACACCCGCACCAACACGTCCCCACAAGAATAACGTTGTTTTGAATTTCAATTCAAGCTCACAGACCCCTTGAGCCCCTGCACTTGAGTTACCACCTTTCAGGGGCACAGCACAATCACCAAAACTGTTCCCTGCACACGGGCTCTACTCGGGCCCCCAGGGCCTAGCCGAGGACCTGGCGTCCCAGGGAGCCGTGGTGCCTCCCCAGCACCTTCCAGTTGTGATGATCCTCAGTCTTCCTGGTCTCGCAGGACCTTGACTCTCTGAAGAGCTCTGGTGAGGGATTCTGCAGAACATCCCTCAGGGTGGGTCTGCCTGACGCTCTTCTCAGGATGACCTGGGGTTCCAGAGACGCAGTGCCCTTCTCATCACGCGCTCTCAGGGGACCGCGACACCCGCACCTCACTGGGATGAGGCCTAGGCTGCTGGGTTAAAGTGGGGCTTGCCAGGTGTTCTCACCAAAGGGGCCGCCTTTCACGTCAGAGGGACTGTTGTTTACTAGCAGACAGGGTGCCACAGGAATACTCACTTTGATCTTGGGCTCCCCTCCAGGTTTGTGACTCACTTGGGGAGCATCTGTGTCCATGTCAACTTCTGCTTTGTCTTCAGCTAGTCCAAGAAGGACTTGGGTCCAAGCTCTCAGACCTGCTTGTAGGCGTACACCCAATATTCTTTCAATCTGAAGAGAAAGCGGAGTCAAAGAATATGTTTCTTCCAAAAGTTAGCTCACAAAGCACGTTAGTCTTTTAAGCAGCTATTTCAGGTCAAAGGTAAACAGTGAATAAAGTACAATCCTTCGTTTTACTTTATTTACTCCCTTCTGTACTATTTTTTCCCAGCCTCAGATACTAACATTGCTCTTCCTTGTCTGAATGAGGCTGTGCTCTCCATCTTGGGGCTAACTGAATCACCAAAGCTCCCAGCTTAGCAATGACAAGGAAACTGGAACACAAACGCCACAGACACAGTTAAGAATTTGATAATTGTTCACTATAATAGAAAATTCACAAAAGTGTTTTCCTGGCAACCTCAGAGATAAAACTGGAAAAACTGTAATATGGAGATTCTACCACTTCCTCTGAACAGGTAAAGAAGAATTCTCTGATATAGAAGAGACAGGTCAATTGTCTTCTCTACATATCTGTGAACAGGACAACCGTCCTGGGACTGCAATGAGAATTACTATGGGAAAAACCAGGAACTTTCAGAGAATCTGAGGGGTCAGAGAATGGGGTTTGTTCATTTTCACTGTTCCATTATATGGACGCAATGCAATTTATTAATCCATCTTAAAAGAGGAGCTGGGGAAGGAAGAGCCATGAGCTGCAAAAGTTTGGGAACCAGCCCTGTCCCCCAGACCACACGCCCTACTTCCTGACACTCTTCGCTGCGCTGCACGCTCTCTGCAGTCTACTAGCAAGAAAGCCCACAGGGGCATGGGCTTCATGCCTGTGTGTGTCTGCCTGTACGCAAACACACATCTTCACCCCTCAGAGGACTCAGAATCTCACCCACCCAGCACAAATCAGTTCAATAGAAGTATTACTGCCAAAAGTCTACACCAGGAATAAGAGGTTTTTGTTGCTGGATACTTCTTTTTAAGCAGAAGGAAAGGCAGAGTTGTCCCAGGAAGATGCCTGGAGGGCCAGGAAGAAGGAGAATGTAAATTATAAGAAGAGTAAGGAAGAGCGAGTGGGATGTGGCCAAGCATAGTCTCCTCCCTCACAGTTCCCTGCTTCCATGACTTAGAACGGAAGGGAGTACCGTCAGCATGCCAGTTCAACTCCATCATTATTTGGAACCTTAGTGGAGTAGAGGGGAACTGGACTGTCATTGATAACTTCTATGGACAACGACTAACGAATAACCTTATGAAATGGGGTCTACTTCTAGGTCAGCCGTAGAGAAACAAAAAATGTTGAATAACCAATCCCGCCCCTTACCTGCATGTCAAGTTTGTTGACCCAGATGGGCAGGTTGGAGTAGGAATGAAGGTTGAGGTCATCCACGGCTTTCTGGACCCTGTTCAGGATCTCCGAGAAAGTCTTATGATCATACATACAAGTTTCCAAGGAGCGGACCTCCAGGTCTATTTTTTCTTCAATAATCAGCAGATCATCCACCTAAAGTGAGATTTAGTCTTTAAATCACTCACTCACTACATTCTTTTATTTTTACATACATCCTTCTCAGTTAATTAACCAATGTTGAAGGCAGCGAAGTTCTTTCATAAATAGTTAATCCTCTTTGTTCGGGTGGGGAGATTTCCTCCCAGTCCTTGCAGCTTCACTAAGGGAAGGGAAACTGACAGAGAGAGGCGACCTCTGACTGATGAGCTTGGGAGAAAGGCTGCCGTGCTCCGCTCAGCCCCTTCTCTGCCTTGGGGCCAGCCTGTGCACCAGGCGCGTGCACTCCTCGTGCACGCTGGTCCTTGGGACAGGCTCGGGGCCGGGCAACAGCTGGCCAGCTGTGCTAGTGGCTGGGAAGGAAGTCTGCGCTCAGTGGATCATTAGCCAGCGCCTCAGCCTCCACTCAGCTTCATCAGTAATAAAGCTCTCATTCTGCTCTGTTAGATCCCCATGTCCCTCATCTCTCAGTTGGTTTCTAAACTCAGGGTGTTATTTAATGGCCTTCCCTAGAGCCCCAATACCATCAAAATGACACAGTGAAAAAAATGGCTTCCTCCCCACCTCAGGTAACGTGGCTTTATGCTGTATCCACCAAGCATGCCTTCTCTGGGAGGACTAACTTTTTTTTTTTTTTAAGATTTATTTATTATTTACCGCCCCTCCTTGCTGTTTGTTGCTGGGTCCATTTGCTGTGCATTTTTCTGTGTCTGCTTGTCTCCCTTTGTTGGGTCATCCTGCTGCATCAGCTCACTGTACTAAGCGGGCCGGCTTGCCTTCACCTGGAGGCCCCGGGAATCGAACCCCAGGCCTCCCATATGGTATACGGGAACCCAACCAATTGAGCCACAGCCACTTCCGTAACCTTTTTTTTTTTTGTTTTGTTTTTTGTTTTTAAAGATTTTATTTATTTATT
The DNA here is from genome assembly GCA_026826555.1 of Tolypeutes matacus. Lineage (NCBI taxonomy): Eukaryota > Metazoa > Chordata > Mammalia > Cingulata > Chlamyphoridae > Tolypeutes > Tolypeutes matacus. The sequence goes on along the minus strand of JAKSZT010054523.1, from coordinate 7,994,323 downwards.
CATTTATCCCCCCCTTGCTGCTTGTGCTCGCTGGGTCAGCTAACCACGCCGTGCGGGCGGGCTTGCCTTCACCAGGAGGCCCCGGGAACCGAACCCGGGGCCTCCCATATGGTAAACGGGAGCCCTACTGATTGAGCCACAGCCGCTTCCCTTCCGTAACCTCTTTAACTGATTACCTCTTACTAAAGTTAAATCGTTAGGGTAACTGGACAGTTAAATTGGAACCAACCTTCTCCTGGAAGTTGAAGACCGTCTCTGCTAAGCGCTGGACGTACGGGTCCAGCTTGTAGGACTCCCACACCAGCGCGATGCCTTCTGCAATCAAGGCCTGCACCTCCTTCTTCAAGCCAGCCACCAAGAGCGAAATGGTATTGCGCTCTTCCACTTTTTCACAGGTCCGTTCGTAAGTGCGGACACTCTCAATCAGCGAGATGGCAAACGGGTAAAGCTGGTTTGCCTGATGAGCCTTGTTCACGATCGCCAGTGGAACTCGGAAACCAAGCCACTTGAGGTTCCGAACTTCTTTCGAAAGTGTGATGATCTCAGGAAGAAAGTTAACCTTCAGCTTAAGGACATTTCCACTTCGACCTCGAACTCGAGTGCTTTCAATGGTGAAAATTCGCCCAGAGACCCCGAGGTTACGTTGTTGCACCTTCCTTGCCCAGTCGTCAAATATTTCTTGAGTGTTGAGCTTCATGCGGAAACTGTCTCCATCCTGTTTCAACTTCTGTCCTTCCACATGGTTCTCCCAACCTTTGCCAAGGACGTCTTCCACACGTTTCATGTAGGCAGTCAGCTGTCTGTCAATCTGTTTTGCCCAGATGATAGACCCCGAGACAGGAGGCAAATCACGAACATGACTCATCTTACAAGCCTGACTCTGTGGGTACTGAACCTTGAACTTGTCATGAAGAGATTCGATATCATCTTTTACGCGCTGGATTAGCTGGGTTTGATATTCACGAATGGCCCCACGAATGTGAGGCCTGACAAACAGAGCATTGAACCTGGAGAAAATCCTGAACATCTCGTTAGCGTTCTTGGCTGTACCAAGTTGGTCTCGAAGGCGAGCAGTGATGCGGGTCTCCACTCTATCAATCCTTTCGTCGTATCGCTTCATCGCAGCTTCCCATGCCTCCGTGCCTTCTTTGGAAACATCCAGTCCATCTACCTCCTTGACATTCTCGTAAGCAAGGTTTACTTCCTCGATAGCATTTGCATCAGCAGCATCAAAAAGAACCTCAGCTACTTTCATGTCTTGGGGTTCCGGTACCTCCCCTTGATTCTGCTGTGCAACTGCTGTGACCTAACAAACAAAGACAAATATAATAAAATATTAGCCAGATGACTCATTCTGCTGTACATCAGGAGTATACATCACAAAAGTTCCAGTCAGACTCATGGGCTTTAACTTTCAATCGAAGATTTTATAACCACAACACAATGAAACCAAGTAAGTACTACAGAGTGTATTTTAACTCTACACTATAAAGATCTTCTAGAAGGGTAGTTTTGTTGCTTAAGTGGTCAAAATAATGTAAAAACCTGGGTGTTTAGTACTTAGCTCTTCAATGTTCAGCCTTCAAATAAAACTGCATTGACAAGTTCAGTAATTCACAAGGATGCTAAGTCCAAACTCAGTACCAAAATAAACAGTCTTCCTTTTAGATTTTTAAAAGCTAAACTCACAATTCCTGAGGTAAGCACTACAGCAGCAGGACAGGTAAAAAGTGCTCCAGGAAAGCGGCTGTGGCTCAATCAGTGGGGCTCCCGTTTGCCATATGGGGGGCCCCGGGTTCGGTTCCCGGGGCCTCCTGGTGGGGGCAGGCCCGCCCGCACGGCGTGGTTGGCTGACCCAGCGAGCGCGGGCAGCAGGGGGGCGATAAATAAATAAAATCTTAAAAAAAAAAAAAAAAAAAAAAAAAAAAAAGTGCTCTAGTAGCAGGGAAGGAATCTGAGATTCCCCATCTGCTATGAGGGAAGAAAGTGGAGCAACCCCCTCAGGGAGTGTCAGACTCCACACGCCTCACGCCTGTGCGGCCACAGAATTCTAAAGCCAGGCAGGGTCCCGGACCACAGCCACACCGGGTGCAGTTCAGACATACTGTGGCTTTGTCTGAGGGAAAATTATAATCATTATTTTCATAACCCTCTGACCAAAATGATAATAGCATTATCCCCCAGCTGTGCACTGAGTTCCTATATTTACCATAAGTCAGTATTATGAAGGTTATGATAAATTATAGAAGCATACTGTAAATGCTAGAGCAACCACTAAAAAAGAAAATGAAAAGAAATACAGTTACAAAGTCTACAGAAGGATTAAAATGATTTACTGAAGGAAAAAAAACCCCACAAACGAGCAGTAAAGGAGAAAAAGAGGCACAAAAAAGATGAGACAAGTACAAACAAATGGCAGATCTGAATCCAACCCTAACAATAACCACATTAAATGCGAATAGACTAAACACTCCAATCAAAGACATCCTGAGAACCCGGGCGCTGAGGTCAGCTGGCCAAGGCTGAGGGGTGACTCCTTCCCTTGAGGACGTTGAGTTTTCATCATAATTTCTATGCTGTCCCGGAGTGTTAGAACTATCATCTATAATCTGTTCTTTTTTTTTTTTCTATGTCTGTGCCAAGGAGCCCAGCCTCTGGGGCTGCCCTGTCACCTTTCCCCTTGTCCCCTTGCCCAGGAGGCCTTGTCAGCCTGTGTGCTTGTGGGAACACCTTGTATCTGAACTTACAGGTACCAGAAGAGACCTTGTTTTTTAAAAAAACAAGCAAACAAACAAAAGGGCTTAAGAACCTCCGGACTAGAGGAAATTCGCACTAGTCTCAAGTCTACCAGGTGTACAATAAAGGGTTAACATTTTAAACCAACAAAACCCGCACATGCACCCACACAAATCAGTACCGCACCAAATAAAAGGATGCTAGGGAGTCATTATTAGCGATTTAGTCTACCCCGAATAGTAAGCAATTTTAATCAGTGGATGAGACTTCCCAGAAGGCATGATTAATAGCCTAGATTTTTCCTCCCAACATTTTATTACAAAAATCTTCAAACCACAGGGAAGTTGAAAGAATTGTGGGGTGTACAAGCCTATACCTCCACTGAGTTTGTAATTAACATGTAGCCAATTAACATTTTGCTATATCTGCTTTATCATATATCTGCCCATTTATCAATTCATCATATATTTCTGGCCTGGATTTTTTTTTTAAGGAAGAGAGAAATGGTGAAAAGGAGAGAAAGGTGAATTCAGAAAGGTAAAAAGCGTGTACAAGAAAAGGAGTTAATTCTTTTAATAAATTTCAGGCATATGCAATTATTATCCACATTTTACAGATACAGAATGTGGGAAAGAGAAATTCAATGATGCTACCAAGTCACACAGCAAATTAAGGGGTGGTGTTAGAACCAGCATTTAAATGCCAGAAGTCTGGTTCTCGGGTCATGGCAGGTGGGTTAGGGACACGTGAATGGAAAACATGGAAAATTAGGCAAAGGTGTCTGGATTGAAATAATGTAACACAGAATCACCAGATCTTAAACGCGACAGTTATGAGACAAAAACGGGGCTAAAGAATTTAACAGTGCAAAATGGAGACACGAAGTTAAATTGTGAAAAAGCGTCGACACAGTGCATCTGCATTTTTAGAATGGGAATAATACCTGTGGCCTCAGGACCCTGACAATAACAGCTCTCAGCTGTTCGTGCTGACGTCGAAACTTCCTCATCTGGTCAAGGCGAGCCTGAAGCTTTCTGTGAGCGGGGTTGATACGCCATACCATCTTCAGATTCTCTTCCCTCTTTCTTTTTACAATGTCTCTCAGCAACACCTGAAGTTTCTCGTATTCATCATCCCAAGTCTGAAAAACTTCAAAGCATGCTACCATAACCTAGGACATAATTTAAGAAAGGAAGCTTATTATTAAAGCATATTTTCATCTCAATGCCCTGAGGTTGGTTTTCTAAGAGACTAAAACTTACTTTTTCAAACTCTTCATAAGCAACATGCATCAATTTTCTGGTTCCCAATACTTTGAGTAGTTGAGAACTCAAGTCCCTGGAAATTGCCTCCACCAACCGCAGTGCCCTCTGAATGGGATATTTTGTGTTTCGGATCTTCCTCAAATGTGTGAAAATCGCAACAAGTGCCTGCCTTATTTTGTCCAGTTCAGTGGCAGACAGCAAATCATTCAGAGGAAAATCTTTCATCAGAGGATTGTAGTCATTCACAGTTTCCAAAGCCTGTTTGAGACCTAGATTTAGAGAAACAGCTCACGGTTTTCATATAAAGTAATAAAGCTAAGGGACATTCATCACAGGCTCGATGTTGGGGAAATAAAAGATGATATCCTAACAATGGAACATTCTAATGTTGCAAAAGATTTCTTGACACAGAAACACTTTATGGTATTTGAGAAGAGAGAACATGTTATTAATAAGATGATCCTCGTGTGGCCCCATTTTTGCATTTTTTTTTTAAGAGTAAAAGATCAACCCAAACACACTGCAAAGGCTGTGGGAAAAAGCCTCATGGATTTTTGCACAATTAAATTTAGAAAAACTAGAACTTTATCATCCCTGAGAACGCTAAAATTTAAAGTTTACCATTAGTGAGCAACTGAGTATGGTCAGGTACGGTATGCATTGTCATGGAAGTAACTGGAAGACCCTATGTGGAGTTTCCTTTAACATTTAAAATATGGGCACCACGTTTTTTTTTGGGGGTGGTGGTGAGGGGGGAGGCTAAAGAAAAACTTGACGATGACTGCGGTACTGGTTTCTAAATGTCTCTTGGAAGTAAATAAATGAATGAATGAATTCATGTCTCTTGGGAGCTTATTCCAATGCAGTACCACTCACAACCTCCCCCATTAGTCTGGCCCCTTATCAGAGCAGGCAGGAAGGCAGAGGAGAGGAGAAAGGGAAGGTAAAAAGGGGAAAAGACAGGAGTAATGACCAGCTCTTCTCCCACAGTTCTCTGGGCAAAGTATTTCTGCTTAAACGAAACCCTCTTCTTGCCTGAATTGTCAAAAGCACAAAAAAGTACAGCCTACTCAAGGAACCAAGTAATTGAAAAACAGAATGGAAACTCCCAGAGTTTGGTCCACGGGTGCCTAAAACCTGGCTTGTGTTCTCAAAGGCCCTGACGGGAAAGGGAGGCTATGTGGGAAAATCACTTTCAATACCTAGAACTGAGGGAAAAGTGGGACAAGACGCGAAAGAGGAAAATAATCAGGAAAAATGGTGCCTCTTATTAATTTTCATCTGAACGATCCATGAGAGTTCCTGAAGGCAGATCAGTTTCTCGTTCAGATTATCAGCTCTGGTTTGTACCTGTATCAGTGTCAAAACTGACTGTGGCATGGAAACGCTTGCCATGTTTCAAGATATCCAGAGTAAGGAGCACTTCTGGGCTCTCTCGTTTCTCCTGAATGCGGTACAATGCTCGTTCCAAGTTTAGCCAAAAACTGATTTCCTGTAAGGCAGTTCCCGATGCAGGGTCCCGATCAAGTTTGGTCACCTGTAAAGACACAGGGATATTTAAAATACTATTTAAGCAAAGGTATGTGAAGTATCATTAACTAAATACATGCATTACACCTTAACTTTAATATGTCAAGTAGATTTCCTTCCCTGTAAACTGAAAGCAGTTTTTTTTTTTTTTAAGATTTATGTATTTATTTTACTTTTTATCCAGTTTTAATCCCCTTCCCCCCGCCCCATTTTTGCTGTTTTTGTGTCCATTTGCTGGGCAATTCTGTGTGTCTGTTTCCTGCCCTCTCTTCTCATCCTTCTCCTCCTGTCTTCACTGGGATTCGAACCTGGGAACCTCCAATGTGGGAGAGAGGTGTACTGCCACCTGCGCCACCTCAGTTCCTGGTTTTTTCGGTGGGTCTCGTCTTGGCTCTCCCTTTGTGTCACTCTCCTGTTACGTCACCATCTTGTTGCGTGGCTCGGCGGGGCCTGGCGACGTTCCCACACACCTTCTATATTTTCTTTACTTTACCGGGATGTCCCGGGGATCGAACCCAGGTCCCCCCATATGGGAGACGGACGCCCAACCATTTGAGCCACATCCGCCCCCTGAAAGTAGTTTTGATCTGAAACCAAAGGTAGGGGACAAATGAGACTGCCATTCTCTCGGGGTTAACGGCTCGTACCCTGGCAGTTTGCTCAGATCGATGCCAGTCTTCCCTTAAGCATTCCCAGGATCGAGAGGCGGCACCGAATTCATTTCACAGTTTTTCCACCCAAATATTAAAGGGTAAAGCATTTTACACTATCTTTTCAATACTATGCTCTTACTTTTTGAATTTCTCGGATCCAGCGGTTGACTCCAGATTGTAACTGATTGAGAAAAGTTGGGTCTTCAACTTTATCTCCAAAGTCTGTAACTTTTGGCTTTTCTCCACGTTCATAACACTGTTTTGCAACATTTGTAATAATTGGATGAATTGGCAGGCTGATCTCTGGGATTTCAATATTTTGCTGCAAGTGAAGGAGTCCCATTTCAAGTTCTGCGATCTTTTTTTCAACTGAGGGAGCCATTTTATCACCATCCCTGAAAAGATACAAAGTACCTCAAAATTTAGTGTGCTACGGGTATTCAAAGAGATTCTATTATTTCAGGTGTGCCAAACGTTAGTAATGTACATATTTAAGAATGCAAGAGATTTATATCCTCCTGGTTTACCAGCTTCTCCCTCTATATTCATAGGTTTTACATCATCTTCCACAAATATCTTATGAAATACAACATTCAAATGAACTAAGGGAAAACAGTTTTTACCTGTCTGCTTTGCCAGACTCTCTGATATAGGACTTAAAAAAAGGAGCCACTGCATTGCTAATGAAAGAATGCAGTGTTTCATAGGGGGAGTCTTCGCTGAGGGTGAGAACTCGAAGCTGAGAAGACACTGGCTTGTCAGCATCAATTACTGGAGTCCGTTTAATGAACGCCAAGCTAAAAAGAAATCAAAAGAATAAATCAGAACAGAATCTCATTCCTAATCAATCTAAATAATTGTGGCCTTGTATTACACACAAACTAAAAATTCATCTGGATGTTATAATTTAAAAATCAAATTGAGAACAGATTAAACAGTTGTTTTTCTAATAGTGAGATGTACTGCTTATCTATCTTTACTCACTTGGGGGGAAACACACATTGAAGTATCGCAGGATAAAGGGCATGTGGTCAATAACCAACTCCGAAATGGTTCAGGGTAACAAAGTGATAATGCAAACATGGCAACATATGTTAACCACTGGTAAGGCTCAGGGAAGGGTATCTGGGAGTTCTAGGTGCTCATTATGAAACTCTTCTCTAAATTTGAAATTATTCAAAATAAGTTTTAAAAAGCCAATGCAGGGAAGCGGCTGTGGCTCAATCAGTAGGGCTCCCGTTTACCATATGGGAGGCCCCGGGTTCGGTTCCCGGGGCCTCCTGGTGAAGGCAAGCCCGCCCGCACGGCGTGGTTAGCTGACCCAGTGAGAACAAGCAGCAAGGGGGGGATAAATGAATTAAAAAAAAAAAAAAAAAAAGCCAATGCAGAATCAATGATAACATTTACACATTTAAATTTGGACATGCCTATTGGAGTATAAATTAGCACTTTCCTGGAAGATGGGAAATCTGGTAACATGCATTAAAAACTTTAATGGTGGGAAGCAGCTGTGGCTCAATCAGTGGGGCTCCCGTTTGCCATATGGGAGGCCCTGGGTTCGGTTCCCGGGGCCTCCTGGTGGGGGCGGGACCGCCCGCGCGGCGTGGTTGGCTGACCCAGCGAGCACAAGTAGCAAGGGGGGGATAAATGAATAAATAAATAAAAAATCTTAAAAAAAAAAAAAAAAAAAAACTTTAATGGTACATTATATCTGAACCAATAATGCTACCTTTAGAGATTTAACCTAAAAAGAATCAAATCTGTACAAAAGTGTTTACTACTTATAATCATGAGAAATCACATAAAATCTCAGAGAATGGTTGGACATGTTAAGTACATTATAGCTCAAATATAAAATGGATACTATGATAGAGCCATTAAAATAAAACTATCTTAGATGTTATATTGACTTGGAAATTCTCTTACATGAAACCCAAAATACGATAGTGAATTTAAAGAAAGAGTCACATTTCATTCCCATAAATTTATCATCTCAGATAATAGCATATTCACACTACTCACCTATTGGACTTAATCCCATAATGAATGTCTATGTTGATGTTATAAGAAATAAATTCTTTTTCTTCTTCTCCTTCATCACCAACATCCTCTATAAATTGTAATAAATATTACATCAGATTCATATCAACACTTAGAATTTTTTGTTTTAGCAACTGCTTATCGAGTGATTTAACTTCACCCCCAAAATGACATTCAAACCCAGACATAACTTGGCTCCTACCTATTTGTGTCTCTACCCATGTTTTTTGACTCCCAACCCAGTCACTTCTTTGCTATGTGATCTTGGGCAAGGTGGTTAACTTCTCTGTGCCTCCATTTCCTTGTCTGTAAAATGGGGACAGTAAGAATACATCTGGGCCGTTTGTGGAGTCACGAAGTAAAGGCACAGGAAGGGCTGGGTAGGACCTGTTGTCCCTAAATTCTTGCTAGCCCATCCCAGAGGCTTCCTCCCCTGTGCTCCACACATGGTCATTTGGCATTTCCCAAACACACCGTATATCCTGCTCAGTTGTATGCTCAATACTTAATACAAGACAGGCATGTGACTAAGTATTCTGTGTGTCTCATCCATTTATCCCTCACATCGACCCTGGAAGGGCTGGAGTGGCTATTATTATCCTTGTAAGGAATTTAAGTAAACTGCCCGTAGACACGTGGCTGGAAAGTGATCAAGTCAAACTTCAGAAGTCTGTGGTTCCAAAGTCCGGTCTCTTCACCACCACCCATTCTGGCCTCCCTTCAAGGACAGGCCAGCGCAAACTCCTTCCAAGGAAACTGCTCCAGGTGATGGAAAGGCCTTGGTAATGGGTGGTAGAGATGGCGGCAAACACTGCCAGTGTGATTAATACCACTAAAGTGAGCACTCAATATGACTAAAATGAGACATTTTAGGTTATATAATTGTTACCACAATAGAGAGAGAGAGAGAGAGAGAGAGAGGAAAAAAACAACAGCCCCAGGCATTCTCCTCGCCTTACCCTGCCTGCCTGTCACGGCACCTACCAGCCTGCCTCTCCTCCCTAGGTGTGAGCTCCCGGGAGGAGGGGGGTGCTGGGCCCTACACAGCACTGCGCTGTGCACACAGCGAAGTTCCCCAGAACTGAATAGTAAGACAGCCCCAAGATGCATGCAAGTTAAATTTCTAAACAATTAAAAATCAGAATTGAAAAATATTTTTTAAGAATGGAAAAAAACCCAAACCTCTGTACCTAACACCAACCCATTTAGATGCCTGAACGCTTTAGTTGAATTATCTTTGCAATAACGGACTGTATGAAATATCTGCATTGGCCAGGACTCTGTCCTAAAGGATTAACTTTACATGATTATTGCTTTCACCTTTAAGACACAAGGTACCAGAAAGGGCAGAAGACTTAAGAATCAGAAGACCTGGGGACCTGGGGGTCAAGTTCAACTAGTTATAAGCCAAGTGGTTTTTTCCTTCCTCTGGGCTTCAAATTCTTGAGATGGAAAATGGGCGGCAGAGCTTGGGGTGAGCTGGTACATTTGGTGGTCTACTATTTCAGTACTACAAACTATGAAATCTGGGCTTACAGGGGCTGAGCAAAAGTTTGCTGCATCATTACCTTTAAGATGAGACAAACACAAAATTCAAACTTCACATTAAAAGTGCATAAAATATTAGCATATCTATCAAGAAGAACGTTAACTATTCCACAGGGAGGACTGCATGGTAGAACATTCAGGCATGCCAGGTACTTCCTGTTTTTATAAAATAACTATTAAAAAAAAAAAAAGAAACGAATGAACTGATTTTTCTAACACTCAAATATGGGTACAGCACAAGATAAATCACACTGCCTGAAACCAAGCAGACACTAACCGCAATCCGCAAAAGGCAAGCTTCTGGACAAAGGCAGTAAGGAAAGCCCCCAAATGAAACCATTGTCTGGGTAACAGGATTATGAAATATTTTTTCCCGCCATTTTCTCAACTTTCATTAACACTGTTCTATTATTTATGTAATATATATCATCAGTATAACACCCAAACAATATATATAAAAGTAACCTCCCATAATCACCAAAGGAAATTATTGACAAAACATAAAAATACGATGTGTTCACTTTGAATCCTTTCTTTCCCCAGATAAAGAGTCACCATCGAGGCGATGCAGTCACACTGAGAACTGGCCACGGACGCAGTGTGACAGCGCTGCCTGCACTTCCTGATGCCAGCAGCGCGCCAGGCGCTGAGTCAGTGCGGCTCCGAGCCGAATGCCGAATGCCGCAGTGCAGTGGCTGCGGAAGGCTCGGGAAGGCTCGGGAAGGCTCGGAGAGGCTGTGGAGGGCTGCGGAGGGCCCGCCCAATGACTCAATCCTCAGGCAGAGATGATGCACCTGGGCTCCCCCTACTGCTTTCTAAAATCCTCAATTCTCTTGATGACATTACCGTATGGAAGTCACTATTAATCAAAGTAAACACTCTGGGTTCATTTTTAATGCTTATTCCCTGCACAGTGAGAGAGCGGATGAATTCTGAGGGTGCCTGGCTTCCATGCAGTTAAACAACCTAGCACATTGTTTCATAAGCTGAATTCTTTTATAGAAGTCAACCATTTTGCTCTCTATAAATGATTATATCTTCCATAGAATAACCTGATGTTCTACTTCTGCAGAAATATTTAAAAATTGTTCAGAGGCAAGGACACGCGATTGTTAATTCTTAATAACAAAGAAGCTATTAATCCTGTTGTGTTTAGAAGCTTATTTCCAAACACAACATGCATGTTTTGCCAGGGAATTTCACTTTCAGTAAAGTTTAAATCAGTTTCCTGATGCTTGGTAAAGTTACTGGTTGACATGTACTGGACCCAGACCGTACTGCCTGTGGACACAAAGAATCAGAGCGGTTTGTTGTAAGCTGTGTGATATGCATTACTGTGACTTGAGTTAATTTCTAGAGATGTTCAAAATGCCATTTAGAGCTCATCTGTGTATCCGTCTGCTGAAAGCCTGGTGTGATATATCTCAAACCACTCTGTGAGTGAGGGGAGCGTTACGGCCCATTTAATAAATGTAGGAAAGATGGGCGTTCAACTGCCTTCAGAACTACACTGCCCCCTCTCAAGCAGACCAGGGCCGTCTTCACAAAGCCTGGTGAAGGGGCAACCGGAAAAAGGGATGAGGCACACAGATAAAGGTCCAACGAAGCCGCCGGCCTCCCGCAGCCTTCAGCAGTTCCCTCATCTCCCCATCCCCTCCCTCCCTTCTTAAGCCTTCTCAATCAAGAGTGTGAGGGGAGTATTAAACCCCACATAAGAGCTGCACATAAAGTAAAAGATATTCATTTTGATGTTTCCAGAAAAGAAGAAACAAAGATAGAAAAATTAATATCCACAGAACTTAGAACTTTTAAAGGCTAATACTAATTCAAAAAGCATGATATGAAATTGATTAAAACAAACATTCCTGTCTTAATGGATACCAAGGAACTGCACAGAAAGATTAGTTTTTTTTGTTTGTTTGTTTTTTATTTTACCGGGAGGTCCTGGGGATCGAACCCAGGTCCCTCCATATGGCAGACGGACGCCCAACCATTTGAGCCACATCCGCCCCCGAGAAAGATTAGTTTTCAGGGTTCATAATCCTTAAAACCACCTTTTCTCAGGGAGCAGATATAGCTCAAGTGGTTGAGCACCTGCTTCCCATGTACGAGGTCCTGCCCTGGTACCTCCTAAAAAAACAAACACACAAAAACATCTTTTCTCAACGGGATGTTAAAATCCTGGGGTTTCAGTTTCTTCACTCAGAAAAGGCAAAGGCTGGACCCCATCTCTCCCAAGGCTCCCAGCTGGATCCCCTGGGATGCTGCTGAACAGGATTCCCAGCATCTTAGCCTCCCAGGGCAACTACCGGCTGGTTCCCCTTTGCTGTAGGTCAATTTCACCCACTGCGCTGCACAGCATATTCAAGCATGCTCGCTGTAAGACTGGAAGGGTGGACGGCCTGTTCCAGGGGACAGCACAGGGCAGTGAGAACCCAGGTGGACGGACTCCAGTTTCAAAGAAAATGCCTCCTGTTAGGTTATCAACCGTTTTCCTAACCATTCTGGTTTAGTAAATGAACACTACACTTGTCATTCTACTACATTTCTTACTCTTTCAGGAAAATTAAGTCCCCAGAAAAGTAAATTTAAAGATGCCAAAAAAACAGAGAAAATGCTCAAAAGGACATTACTGGGACTGCTGGGAAAAAATGGAATATAGACATATGCTTTATATCAACGTTCAATCTCTCCACCTGGATAGCTATACTTAGCGAGGGTACTAAGGGACCATCCTTGCTCTTAGAACATATACACTGATGACAGGTGTATTCGGAGTTCAAGCAGCAGGATGCATGCAATCTACTCTCAAATGATTAGAAAACAGACACAGAGGGAGCTGGAGAGACAGAATGATAGAACAAACGAGGCAAAATGTTAAAAGTTGGTAACTCTGGGTGTGTGGGTAGGGAATATATTAGAGTTCTCTATAATGGCTTTTTGTATTATTTTTGCTACTGTCCCGTAAGTTTGAAATTATTTCAAAATAAAAAGTTAAAAGAAAGGATCTTAGGGATTATCTAGGGCAGGGTTTTTCTATCTGTGGAGAAGGGCCAGGTTTTTATTCTTTTTCCCAATCTAGTGTTGTACTATAGACCAATATTTTAGTAAATTACAATAAAAGTGATCATACACTTGGAAGTGAAACACATACACACACACACAAATATCTCCCATAAAACTTTTCTAACTGCTATATCTCTAGGAAGCTGCATATTGTAAGAAGGTCTAGTTTTATTTCACACTCCAGGCCCGAGCCATCACTGACTATTCCACCAAATTATATATCTTGGGAAAAACTATAATCCCAAGCTTAAAATAAATATTGATGGACAGCAACTACTATTTTCAGTCTTAAACACAAAGTTCCAAGAATAAGGGAGGGTATAGGAAGATACCTGAGTGTAAAAACAAGAAAAAGGCAGTACCTGCTGGCTGCCTGATCACTGAGGAGCTGCAAGGGCACAGAAAGTCACAGAACTGTCAGTTTCCCAGCTGCAAATTGAGGCGGACACTCCCTGCTCCAACCTAAACCACCCTACCTCTCACAGGATAAAACAGTAAAAAATGCACTTCACGTAAAAAGTGCTGTAGAGGGGGCATTACTACTGTACGGTGCCTGGTTAAGTGATGAGTACAATAAAACCTATTTGTTCCTAATTTATAAGTACACTATAAAGAAAATTTCCTACAGGCCAACAATTCAGAAAGGAGGTTTCTCTTTTCTAAAATAGGAGCCTTAACTTAACATTCTCTTTCCAACTACTTTCAGATTCTTCACCATCAAAATAAGCTGTGAATTCACAACCTTATTCTACGCTTTAAGGAAAGGTAAACTTTACCCAAAGAAGTTTATAGCTAACCGGGGTAGCTAAAAAAAAAAAAAGACCTAAATAAAAAAATAATTACACACATATATATACACACACACAGAGCTTCTCTATTCAATTACAAGTATGTGGAAAATTCTTTCCATGAAAACGAGGAGGAGAGGGTTAAAGCAAATGCAATTTCCCCGTCCATTAAATAAATTATATGATTTACCATTGTAGGAGCTCTTTATTCAGTTTAAACAAAGCACATTTGTTTTCCACATCAAGGCAAGTTTACCTTCTCTCCACAATTAAGTCCTGGATGTTCATATTTGATTAAAGCTACCAATGCCAATGCTAACTCACAGAGACCAAACCAGAAGAAAGCCCTCCCAGGAATGCCCGGGGTCTGTATCCATCCTATCTAAACTGTGATACTGTGTAGGCGGGATGCTAACAAGGCGATGGAGACACATGGTGTAAAACTGCATTGATTTTTAAATCCTTCCTTAGATTATCATAAGTGAAAAATAATTACAGACAGGTTGAATTACTAGAAACACTTCAGGAGTTTTCATAAATACAGGAATGAGATAGGATTTCAATTTTAGATAATCTCATTCCTTAGTCAGCTTTCAAAAGTGCAAGTCATTATGGAGCCAAGACTCCATAAAATGATGCCTGGATATTCATTTTTGCTGAAAGGAAGACAATGTACCCATAAAGAAAATACAGAGCTCATCTGCACTAGAGAGGCTACTATAAAAATAGGGTTCCTGCTCCCCCAATTATTTTAGCAAAGTTCAGTTCCAAGATGTTTGATAAAAGTGAATTACTGATGAACATGCTAGAAGCAAAGAAAACTTACAAAATTTTTCCATAATAAATTGTGACCAGAGATAGAAATCACTGACTCCAATGCATAAATTATTCAATAAAAGTATCATAAAAAATTATCCATGATCAAACTAGTCAAAATATAGTAAAGTTAAAAAAAAAAAAAAGCAGAGTAAAATATATTTTAATAAAATAATGTATATGCATTGAAAAACACACACCAAAATGCTGACAGTAGTCATATCTGGGTCAAAGGATTCCAGGAGATTTTACCTTAAAAATGACTACATACTTCTTTGGAAACACAGTTAAGGAGCTAAATGTTTTTTTTAAAAAAAAAAAAAAAAAAACACAAGTGGTTTCCAAGCAGGAAACATAACCACAAACCTAAAAGGAAACAACCCTAAACACCTCTCATCCCTAAATCTACCTGAATGTTTTATTTGCTAGGAACATTCCCTGTGGCTCTAAGCAATGTTCCCTTTCTCCCAGGCTCCAGGACACCAAGGCTACAGTGAAGCATCTTCTGAGTAAGGCAGCCTTTGAAAGAAACAATCTATCAGAAAGAAATACAGGGTGGGGTGGGGAGAGGAGAGTGTATGTTCTCTTATTGACAGGTGAACCATCCGGTTTTTTGGTTTTGCTTCGTTTTGTCCAGAAATCCTCAATCCCTCCACGCTGATGTTAAATTCTACCTGAACATCGTCCCTGGACCCCCAGATGCATGGTGCCACACCCACATGCTGGCTCATCAAACACACTCACTTTTATGACCACAACTTGGCTTTAAACGACTAAAATGAAATCCTCCCTGCAGACAAGCTCCAGCCTCTCAAGGCAATTCTGGCCTTGCTTTTCCCAAAAAGCTTGCCACCTTTTGGGCAGACCACTTGGAATACGCAAATCTTTGGGTCCCAGCTCCACGAGATGCTCACCCTGAGCCACTTTTTCATAAAAAATCTGTGAAATCAGACTCGAACATCCAAGATTGTCATTAAGCCCACCCAGGCCTATGCACTGCAGGCCGCGACCGGCAAGCGCGAGCAAAGGCCTGGACACCGGGGCGCTGAGCTGGGGCAGAGGCGCCGGCCGCGGCCTGCTGCGGGGCCCCGGCCTCCGTCTCCCCGAGGCTAAGAGGAGGAGACCCACGCTCCCGGCCCCCTCGCCGGAGGGATGCTCGGCGGGGCCGCGGCCGCCCCGTCACCCCGCGGCCCAGGCCCGGCGCCCGCCCCGCACGCAGCCCGCGGGGCCGCCCCCACACCGGCCTCCGAGGCCCGGCCCGGCCGTAAACCGAAAGCGCAGAGCTCATGTGATGCGGGAGCGGGATGCGGCCTCCGCCCGCGCCCGGCCCAGGCCGACGCCGTCTCCACCCAGCTCGGCCATCTTGAGGCCGCGCACACAAAGGGAGCCGTTCCGGCGCCGGCGAGGGGCGCCCGCCTCCCTCCCCGCCCTGGGAGCGGGGCCCCGGAGCCCGGCGCGGCCAGGGGCTGCGGCCGTGGGGTCCCGGCCCTTCGGGGGTCCCCGCCCTGAGGTGCCTGCGGCCGTGGGGTCCCCGCCCTGAGGTGCCCGCGACCGTGGGGTCCCCGCCCTGAGGTGCCTGCGGCCGTGGGGTCCCCGCCCTGGGGTGCCTGCGGCCGCGGGGGCCCGGCCCTTGGGGGGTCCCCGCCCTGAGGTGCCCGCGGCCGTGGGGGCCCCGCCCTGGGGTGCCCGCGGCCGTGGGGTCCCCGCCCTTCGGGGGTCCCCTCCTGGGCTGTGCGGGGCGCGGGGGCCCTGCCGCCCGGCCGGCCCCGCACCTTTGAGGGTGGAGCGCTCCACCAGGACCGTGTGGACCTGCGGGTCCGACAGGAACTTGCGCATCTGCTCCAGGGCGCTCTTCTCCTCCAGCGCCGCCTCGAGCGCGGCGGGCGCCTCGCCGCCGTCCTCCAGCAGCAGCGGCACCAGCTTGCGCAGGTGCTTCTGCAGCACCGACACGTCGGCCACGTTCTGCACCGCCGACACCTCCAGGCCGGCCGAGCCGTCCTCGCCGCCGCCGCCCCCGGGCTCCGACATGGCGCCGCGCTCGGGACCCGCGGGGAGCGCCGAGAGCGAGGAGAGAAACGGGCGCCGGAAGCCGCGCCGTCCGCTAACCCGCGGCCGTCTGAGGCGAGCGGCGCCGGCCCCGCCCGAAAGGCTGCGCCGCCCGCCGGCCCCGCCC
>JAKSZT010054523.1:7956159-7977308 GCA_026826555.1 Tolypeutes matacus | reverse complement strand
CGCTGGGCGGAGTCCCGCTCAGTGTCGGAGATGTAATAACTCCTAGCGGAGAAGGGCACTTGGCTTCACACCGGGGGTGGGGTGGGGTGGCCGGGGACCACGTCTGTCCTGTTCCCTGCTGTGGCCGCAGAGAGCAGCACGATGCCAGAGACGCTCCATAAATATCGAATGAATGAATCAACAAATGATAATGACAAGAGCTGAAGTTTATAGAACACTTAGCTTGTGTCTGGAATTGTTCCAAACGCTTAACCTGTGTTGTTTCATTGAATGAATGAATGAATGGGTGGATGGATGAGTGAGTGAATGGCCACGATGTGTAAAGTGATCAAATATAGGCACAACAGATGTGCTATTTGATAGACACGGGGAGGGGGTCAAGATATTTTTCGGATGCAGGGGAGGTGAAGGGTATGTCAGGACAGCCATATTGCTGGGAGGGGCTTGGGAGAGCACATTTCCAGCAAAGGACCAGCCTCTTCAAAAGCACAAGGCCATGAAGGATGTGACTGGAGGGGCTATGTAAGGTAAAGCCAGATGACGTCGGAAAGGCTGGGTAAGGTCAAGCTGTGACGAGTCATTCTCTGCACTGGTGCCGTGAGGACTGAGAAGGAGAATGACGGGGGCATCTAGCTAGAAGAGTTGTGCTCAGCAAGCAGCACGGGGCTGGCCCTGCACCCTGGGGCCCCAGCCCCTGGTCTGCACAGTGCAGGGGCAGGGGCGCCTGCCCACTAGCAAGGCAAGAACCCAGCCTGCCCACACTCGTGGTTCAGAGACGACAGCTTTTTCCTCTGGGGCACTAATTTGCCTTTGAAAGTGCAAACTCTTAACTTGCTTCTTAGATAGGGCGGAGGCAGAGAAGAGTGCACAATCGGGGAGCTGAGGCCTGATTGGTGGAATCATAATGGGATGATGTGATTCTCCCAAATCATCTCTGGAAAATTGTGAGACATACTAAATGCTCATTCCTTGCTCATTTACCCCAGGGATTGCCAGGATATGGAGACTAATCAGACAGTCCTTTCTTTAAGGAGGTCACAGAGAAGGGAACAGATGAATTCCCCATCCACCTGCCCTCCATCAGTCCTCTGCCCACCCCTGTGCAATGTGCCCAAGGAATTCTAAAAAATCTTCTGGGAAAAAAAATAAAGCAGCTGCAATGAGTCTGTGCTATGATTATGATAGTTATGAATAATAATAATGCCACCAGCTGATGACACTGCGTGCTCCCCACGTGCTGGGCAATATGCCAAGAGCCGTTCTCCCCCCTGTCCTTTGCTGGGAAGAACAGGGAAGGAAGAAGAGGAGGCTCTGTCAGCTGCCGGTCAGTTAACTTTGGATTGGGTGCACATATCTGACACGCAGGCAGGGGCCTGCTGGGTGGGGGCAGGTTACAATGCGGCCCTCACGGTGAGTCAGCACCGGCGGGGAGACGCAGCCACTCGGGCAGCCAAGGAACTCGCAACCTGGCCCTGAGCCCAGGACCAGAGCAGCGGGCTCCGGATTTGCATCCCCGCATGAGAGGCTCAAAATGGGAAGTGTTTGTCCCTGAAGGGATGGGAGGAAAGGGCCGGTCAGTCCACAAGGATTCATACATTAACCAAGCATGTTCTTCTTCCTCAGTTTCTAAAGACATTGGTTGCATTTAATTTTGAACAAACGAGAAGCATGGTCCACATGGATTGAGTGCTTACTGTATGCAGGGTTAAAGCATGTCCCTGGGATGGAGGCCCTAACAGGCTGGCTAGGCTGCCCCAGGGCTGACAGGTGAGGGGTGCTCTGTGAGGTGCCCCTCCCACCCCCACCCAGTGCGGGCCTGTCCCACGTGCCTGCCTGCTTGCTTTGGCACCTCTGCATCCTCCTGTCCGCAGAGAATCTGCTTCCAGCTGGCGATGACCAGGGGGTGCCGGGGAGGCCGCGCTCAGTTGGTGGGGACGCGGTGGGCTGCTAGGGCATAATATTTGGATTTCATCAGACGTTGGTGATGAATTGTCCAAGCGGATAAGACCTGCCCCTCTGTAAAAGCAGCACACTCCGTAGCCCCTCAAATCCCAGCTCAAGTCCCCTCCCCCCACCAAAAAAAAAACCACAAAAAACCAGTCGCACGTCGCACCGGGGCCGCCTTGGTTGCCGGGCGCAGGGAGGCCCCTCGGCTCCCCTGGATTCCCCGCAGCAGGGCTCCGGGCCCCCAGGATGGGCAGGTGTCGGAAGGAAGTCCTGGCGCCGTGAGCCTCGGGCGAGGGTTCCCTGAGGCTTCGCGACCCCGGGCGGCGCTGCGGGGGTCCCTGAGGAGCGGAGCCGCGGCTGCCCGCCCCCTGGCGGGCCAGAGGAGGGCGCCCCGCGCTGCGTCCAGGCGGCGCCCCCAGGCTCACCTCGCCAAGGTCATCGGGTCACCTGCGCAGCGTACAGAGGTGTGACGGCAGAGACCCGGAGACTCTGCCTCGGGCCGGCCCATCCCGCCGCCCACCTGGAAGGTGTCAGCGCTCCTGACCGCTGGGCCCACGCCGACCGCAGGCCATTCGCTACTGCGCTTGGAGGGAACTCGCGGGCAGTGGGTTTGACCAAAGGGCCCTCGTCCTTGATCCCTGGACCTTGTCAATGCGACTTTAGCTAGAAAAAGGGTCTTTGTAGATGCAGCTAAGTCAGGGGTTTTGAGATGAGGAAGTTACCTGAGATTATCTGGGTGGGCCCTAAATGCCACCACATTTCCTTATAGCAGAGAGGTGACGAGGGACACTCACCAAGGAGGCCAAGTGAAGACAGAAGGAAGCCACGGAAGCCGGCAGCCACCAGAGGCTGCATGAGGCCAGGAGAGACCCACACCTTGATTTCTGCCCAGCAAGACTGATTTCAGACGTCGGCCTCCAGGATGGGGAAAAACGACCTTTCTTTTGTTTCATTTTATTTATTTTTTTAAATATTTACTTATTTCTCCCCACTGCCTTGTCATCTTTCACTTGCTGAGTCTGTTCGTCTTCCTTGTTTCTTTAGGAGGCTTTGTTGTGTCTCTCATTCTGTTTTTCCTCCCTATGTCTCTTGTTGCACCATCTTGTTGCATCAACTTGCCGCACCTGCCCGTCACATCAGCTCACTGTCTTCTTTAGGAGGCACTGGGAACCTCTGCTCCCTGCTTTGTTGTGTCTCTCATTATGTTCTTTCTTCTGTGTCAGCTTGCCACGCCTGCCTGTCTTTCCAGCTCACTGTCTTCTTTAGGAGGCACCAGGATCCAAACCAGCGACCTCCCATGTGGTAGGCAGGAGCCCAGTTGCCTGAGCCACATCCACTTCCCCCTTTCTGTTGTTTTAGCCACCAAGACTGTGGTGGTTTATCACAGCAGCCACAGGAAAACAAGACAATGTGAGGGACCTGCAGTTACCTGCATCCTCCAGGTACCTCTGACAGCGGCAACCAGAGTTCTATGGTTTTCCCTCGTGTCTCTGTGAGCGTATTCAGCAGGTACACATGGCTGAATCTCACCTTTTGCCGCTCATGGAGAATTTGCCAGACCTACTGCTGGCTGAATGATGATTCTTGGCTTCCTCAGCTGCAGGTTTCTGCTCTGTGCCCTCTCCTTTCCATTCCATCTGTTTGTACCATTGATGAATGTTATGACCTGGTGGAGGTTTTCATATGACCTCTGCACTGTAGTCACAGAACCAAGTGGAGCAAACTCCAGGCCACAACACTGAGGAATGATGGGTAACTGCATCAGTCAGAAGAGGCTAGGTTATGCTGCAGTAACAAATGACTGCAAATGGCTTGGAACAACAAAGGTTTATTTCTTGCTCCCAGTACAAGTTCACCAGGGATTTGCAGTAGCTTTGCTCCATGTCAACTTGTTCCAACACCCAGGCTGATGGAATAGCTTCTCTCTGGAACTTGGCCTGTTTTGTGGCAGAAGGAAAATAGAGCTATGGAGAGCCACGTACCGGCTTCACCCCCCTGCCCCAATATGGCTCGCTCGTTGTTTGTGCCCATTATTTGCTCGTTGTTTGCTTGTTTGTTTCTTTAGGAGGCACCAGGAATCGAACTTGGGACCTCCCATGTGGGAGGCGGGTGCCCAACCGTTTGAGCCACATCCACTCCTTGCTCATTGTTTACTCGTTGTTTGCTTGTTGTCTTGCTCATTTTTTTTTGCTCATTGTCTGCTCATTGTTTTTGCTTGATGTCTGCTCATTGTTTGTCTTCTTTCAGAGGCACAGGGAACCAAACCTGGGACCTCCCATGTGGGAGGCAGGCGCTCAACTGCTTGAGCCACATCTGCTCCCTCATATGCTGGCTTTTTTTCTCAGAAGTGACATGTCACTTCCACTCACATTTCATTGGTCAAAACAAGTTACATGGCCAAACACGATGTCAATGGGACAGAGATGTATCTAATCTTCCCACAGAGTGGAGATGAAAACAATAGCAAAATCATGCAATTTACCATGGTAATACCACAATTTGGTGCATACCATAAGTCAATGCAGAACCTAGTTTGAACCTGTGTAGTGATGGTACATGCATGTTCACTGTAGAATTCTTTTAACTTTGCTGTATGCTTAAAAACTTGTATCTGAAATGTCAGAAAAAAATCAATCCCAAATACTGAATGATAACTTTATTGTTTGATTCCTTTTTAACCACTCAATATAATTTCCTTATTACATGATTATCAGGGATCAGTTGTGTTTATTCCCTGTTTATGTAATTGTACTTTTATTGTAATTAGGTAATTTCATTCAATTTCCTGTAAATCAGTGAAATAGGAATGCAAAAAGAGTTGTTTCAATGAAAACTAAGTTGAGTGCTTTAGAGAGACTGGAAAAAGACATGTCTCCAAAAAGTGCTGCTGAGTTACATTTGAGTCAGACAACTGTTTCAACTGGGGGAATTATAAATATCTAGAAGGATTGTGTACACAGGTTGCTTCAACAGTTTCCTTACACTATTACTCCAATTTAAAGAAACCAAGACCAGAAATCGTATATGACACATCATGGGTATGTGGTTTGTGTACAGAGAGATAAGGGGATTCAAATCAGTGGTGTCATCCTGAAAGAAAAGGCTTTGGCCTGGCATTAAAAAGGTGGTGGGTTCAATCAGGGTTCAGGGCAGGAAACAAACCTCTCTAGGTATTTCAGGGAGAAGGGCATTTCTATAGGGAATTAGGCGCCTACAAAGCTGCTGGCAGGACTAGAGGTGCAGATGCCGGGCGGCCCCTGGACCCATGCTTTAAGGCCCACCCCCCACTGCACCATCCTCCAGAAGTCAGGGGACTGCTTCCGTCCCAGTCACCCACCCACCCCATGAAGCCGGTGACCAGGCAGTAGGCTGGGGGGTCAGCTACTGCCAACACACATGCTTGCCAGAGCCACTTGTCCACCTGTTCTCCCACAGAAAGATTACCTTCCAAGGCATGTGTAAGCACATTTAGTTGGCAAAACCTGATTCCCAACCAAACCCTAGCTGCAAGAGAGTCTGGCAAATAAAGCTTTTTCCCTCCCTCTCCCTCCCCCTCCCCCTCCTTCTCTTCTCTTCTCTTCTTTTATTTATTTATTTTTAGCTTCCAGCCTCTCCAAACTCAAAATGGGTAAGATGGGGGTTGAAAGAAGCTAAGTATGTGGTACAACGGGCAAATGAATATTCTTTGATTTATTTTAAGTTAAAATAAGGTGTTTAAGGGAGCAGACCCTCCATTAATCATATTGTATGATTCCCCACATTAACCAATTTTTTGCCAAGACCATCCAAGCAATCCTAAAATCAATGAGTGGTGCCGGTGGCACAATGTGGGAAATATTCTACAAACCACAGTATTTTGCATGTTAAAATGCTAAAATGGTGAATTTTAAGTTATGGGAATTTTATCGCAATAAAAAATTCTTAAGTGAATATGTGGGGAGAAAAAATAATCAATGGGAAAATTACAATTTTCCTATGCCTTAGAAACATTAAAAATTCTCTTACTATTGATTAAACATATGTAGGGAAGTGAAAAATTAGTAAAATGAGTAGTTAACACATTTTAATTTCAAAAATTGAGAATTAAAGAGTTTTGTTTCTTTGTACAAAACTTGTCAAGAGTAATTTGAATAGAGACTGACTTCTTGTTCTGTTGAATACCTCACAGTCCTTGAGTGAACATCTTTTCTCTGCCATTTACAGAGAATTTACGTACTCCTTTCTAAGTGTGCATCAGCTTCTAACAGTTTATCTTTTGCATTTTCTTTCTTTCTTTCTTTCATTTTTTTACCAGGAGGTCCCGGGGATCGAACCCTGGTCCCTCCGTATGGTAGACAGACGCCGAACCTCTTGACCCACATCCGTTTCCCTATCTTTTACATTTTTCAATGTCGTGAAATATCTTCAAAGATATTTCCTCAATTAAATTTCTTACTGTGGAGGTTTTAGTCAGCGTCACTTCCTCTGAGACAGCTCCATCCCTTTCAACACAACCACTTTGCTCCTTTCTGCCATTAAAGTCACCTTCGCTAAGTTCTCTGGCTACCTAACGAGTCTTTGGATAGCAGCAGTGTCAGCTATTTCCTCTATAACACCATTTTTGTTTGATTTGAATTTCACTCCCAGCATTATCACTTTTTTTAAAAGGAGGTAACAGGGATTGAACCCAAGACATCGTACATGGGAAGCAGGCGCTCAACCATTGAGCTACATCCGCTTTCCCATTATCATTTTTTATTTTTTTGCTGCACTTTCATCTTTGTCAGACAATTTCCTGCTTCAATGATCCCTTTTCATAGAATATCATGTGGGTTTATCACTGGGAGACAAGGAGGCAGCAAAGTTTGAAGCTGTGAGTGAGCTCAGGAACAGACGTGACATCTTGACAGGTTTTCAAGGAAGTGACCACATCTGTGGTTTATGTAGTGATTTGTAGACTGAAGAGCAAGCATGGAATTCTCTACTTTACGCAATTTCTCAGTCAATATACCATTGTAACTGGGAAGCAGATGTGGCTCAAGTGGTTGGTCATCCATCTACCATATGGAGGGACCTGGGTTCAATCCCTGGGACCTCCTGGTAAAATAAAAAAAAAAAAAAAAAGGCAAGCAGGCAAGCCGGGCCCATGCAGCGAGCCAGGACCACTGAGCCATGCAGCAAGCTGATGACACAGCAAAGGAGAGACGCAGGGGAGAACCAAGACAAGACGCACCAGAAACCAGGAACTGAGGTGGCATAAGTGACAGGGTGCCTCTCTCCCACATCGGAGGTCCCTAGGATTGAATCCCGGTGAAGCCT
The DNA here is from genome assembly GCA_026826555.1 of Tolypeutes matacus. NCBI lineage: Eukaryota > Metazoa > Chordata > Mammalia > Cingulata > Chlamyphoridae > Tolypeutes > Tolypeutes matacus. The sequence goes on along the minus strand of JAKSZT010054523.1, from coordinate 7,970,063 downwards.
GGAGGAGAAAAATAGGAAGAGAAGGCGAGAAAAAGACACAGAAGATCATCCAGCGAATGCACATAGACAGCAGGCAGGGGGAGGGGGGGACGACTCATAGAACTGTACACCAAAAAGAAAAAATATAAAGTCAATTAAAATATATGTATATACCATTGTAACTGACTTTTTTTTTTTTTTTTAAGATTTTATTTATTTATTCATTTATCCCCCCCCTTGCTGCTTGTGCTCGCTGGGTCAGCTAACCACGCCGTGCGGGTGGGCTTGCCTTCAACCAGGAGGCCCTGGGAACCGAACCTGGGGCCTCCCATATGGTAAACGGGAGCCCCACTGATTGAGCCACAGCCGCTTCCCTGTAACTGACATTTGAACCATGTTGTTGGAGGGGCCAGTGTTCCTTAATTCAATCATGGTGTGAGGGTTAAATCCATGTGTCACCTTGGCCAGGTCATGGTGTCCAGTTGTTTGGTCAAGCAAGCACTGGTCTGATTGTTACTGAGACGGCATATTATGGACTTAAATCATCAGTCAGTTGATTGCATCTATGGCTGATTCCATCCATAAGCAACAAAGGAGATTGCCTTCAGCAATGAGAGAACTCTCACTGAGTCAGTTGAAGGCCTTAAAAGAAGTGATTTCAGCAGCGAGAAGGGAGAGTTTCCATCTCTATTGCAGCCAGCCAGTTAGTCCTGGGGAATTCATCGAAAACCTTCATCAGAGTTCCCAGCTTGTAGCCTGCCCTATGGAATTTGGACTTGTCCATCCTCACAGTCACGTGAGCCAATTCCGATAATAAATCTAACATTTAGACATATCCTGCTGGCTGTTGCCCTGGAGAATCCTGGCTAGCACACACGCAACTGAAATGTGTCCCTGTTGGAACTGTGCAAAGTGGGGACTACCTGTATTGACTTTTCTTTTCCTTTTTTTCCCTTAAATCTTATTTGTTTTCCTGTTCCTTCTTCCCATTTAAGCAGGAGCCAGCATGGGCCTGTTTCCTTAGGACTGAAAGTGGAAGGCTGGTCTTTCAGACTTGCTTTCCCCAAGTCCAAGCTCTTGGGAGAACGACGGTGGATGGCAGACAAAGAGGAGACTGGAGCCTCCTACACAGGCAACGCATCCTGGGGAAGCAGGAGGCCAAGAGGCACCCCTGGACCCCCAGAAGATCCCCCTGGACTGGGGCATGGAGAGCCAGGTGGAAGGTCCTGGCCCTGCTTTCCACCAGCTCCCAGCGAGCAATGCCGGACTGGGCATGGGGTGACAGGACCCCAGGCGGGCTGGCCAAAGAGCACAGGCATGGGGGCAGAGGGAGGCCAGCAACCAGTCTGCACAGCAGGTCCCAGCAGGTCCTCCCACAGGACCCCGTCTCTGCACAAGCCCCCTCCTGACAGGCCTGGGGAGAGAGGTGGAAGCCAGAGACCCCCCTCTGTGTTTGCGCCAGCCCTGGAACAGGGCTTGGGTCAGACATGAGGCTGCTGCACAGAATGAAGAGTGGACGTGCTTGCACGCCCAAGTCTGAGGGTGGGTCGTTGCCTGTGTCCCCAGCCAGACAATAAAGATGACGCTAGGTGGCCACAGGCCAGCCTGCCCTACAGGCCTCACCTCACTTCCCCGCAGCACTAAGAGACAGGCTCTTAGTGTTTGAAGCCGAGGTATCAGGTGTGGAGGAGGCAGGAAGGAGGGCCAGAGGCGGGTTCACACCCAGCTGCCCGCCGTGCCTGGGGCGGAAGCCCAGGAGGGCAGGGCCGGGCCGGGCCGTCCTCCCTGGCGCCCCGGGACAGGGGGCCTCCCTGGCGCCCCGGGACAGGGGGCCTCCCGCGCTCCCTCCGCGTCCACAGCGCCGCTCTGCGGCCCAGCTTTCCCGCTGCAGGACGGCCCTCTCGGATGCGGCGCCCCGAAGCAGGCCCTGCTGTCCCCGCCCGGCGAGGGGCGGCTGCCCGGGGCGGGGCGCGCCTGCCACCCAGCGGCGGCGACGTGCGCCTGGAGCCGCCCGCGGGCCCGGGCGTGGCCGCTCCCCGCGCCCCGAGCAACGCGCCGCGCGGGCCCGCTGCACCCCGCCTGAGTCCCCGCGCGGGGCAGGGCCGCGGGCGCCGAGCAGGCCCCGGCGGATGTCGCCTCGGTTTCCTGGAAGGCCACAGAGCCCAGCTTTGGGGCAGCTGGGAAGCAGCGGGCAGAGCCCTTGGTTCTCGCCCCCGGCCAGAGCCACCTGCGCGGGCGACGCTGCCGCGTTCCCGGTGGAGCAGGAGCCGCGTCCTTTCCTCCCAAGGGCGTGAGCTTTCTCAGGGGCAAACCGCAACCTCCCACCCGGGCTGGGCAGAGGGGGACCCCGCCGAACCCCCGAATGACGGCGCTTTCCAGGGGGCCCCTTTACAGTCTTAGTGACAGGACAAAAGCCTACTTCACCCCACAGGTGTCGGGACATAAAATAAACTGGCCTCCTGAAGTCAGGGGGAGCTGCGGGCGATGGGGTCCTCGAGGTTCTTGGCTCTGTCACATCGAAGAATTTCAGAACCTGCCGGGCTAGCTGGGCCGGCAGGTCACTGACAAGTGGGGGCAGAGAGCAGGATGCGGGCTCCTCTGGGCAGAGGGAGGGCTGGGCCGGGGGCTGTCCTGGGAAGCTGCTGGTTACGCCTCGCTCCCCTAATGTTGGGGGCCAGGCCCCAGCTGGTTGCTGTTGGGATTGGCTGCCCCACCCGTTAGTTCCCCAGGGGGCCAATGGTGGGGCCCCTTGTGGGTATCCGGGGCTTTCCCTTGACCCAGAAGGAGATCTAGATCCAATCTGGTTCCAAATGGGGGTCGCGCAGGGTCCTTCCGCAGCCTTCTTGGTGGGGTCTTTCCCTCAGGGGGTGTCCAGGCCGGGTTCCCCGGCCACCTGTTTTGCAGCCATGTTTTTCTGCCAGGTCTTAGACTCGGCTTCCCTTTTCCTAAACAAGCTGCCTCACTACCAGAAACTATCCTTGCTACCTCCTCTATCATAGCAGATTCTGGAATCTCCCAGTGTGGCCATTCAGCCCTTATTGTAAGTTCGACATCGATTGCTATGTCTCTATAGTAAAATGTTTAATTAAAGTATAATTTCCTAAGTTGAGCAAGTAGGGGGACATGGCTAAGTCTTTTAACCGTTCTGCACCTTCACTCCTCACCAATAAAGTGAAGACAAAAACAAGACACTGTTTCGTGGACTTCTGTCCAGTGCCAGTTCTGCACAGGCCCTTGGAGTCCTGGAGGCTGCCCATGCACCCGACCTTGAAAATAGAGATCCGGGGTCAAATACACTTGGGAATCACTGGCTTAAACAAAGTGGAACAGGTTTCTTAAGGATTTTTCAGGGCCTCCAAAAGGCCCTGTGACTCTCCAGGGTGGATGGGGCATAGTGTGTCTGTGTGTGTGTGTGTGTGTGTGTGCAGCATTTCCTAAACTTTTTTGGCCACAGACCCCCTTTTTGGTGGAGCACCTTGCGGGGCTAGAGTTCTACTTTGAGAACACTATTCTAGAACTTATTAGGTGCTTAGTAAACATGAGCCACTACTGTAATTAATTTTTTAAAAATGACAGCCAGTCCTTTTCTTGCTAGCCCTCATTTGACCAGACAGAATATTCCACTTCACCTGCCAGCCTCATCCCGGGCTTGGCAAAGGACAATTCTTGGCCATTATTAAGATGGCGCTGGAGGAGTTTCGGAAGGCTTTGCTGGCACCGCAGTGGGTGGTGAGGGCCCTGGTTCCAGATGGATCCTGGCACTGCCTCTTCCCAGCTGGGTGACCTTGGATGAGTCACCTAAGCTCTCTGCCAAGTCCCCTTCTTTTTTTATTTTTTTTAAAGATTTTATTTATTTATTCATTTATCCCCCCCTTGCTGCTTGTGCTCGCTGGGTCAGCTAACCACGCTGTGCGGGCGGGCCTGCCTTCACCAGGAGGCCCTGGGAACCGAACCCGGGGCCTCCCATATGGTAAACGGGAGCCCCACTGATTGAGCCACAGCCGCTTCCCACCAAGTCCCCTTCTTTAAATGAGGTCAGTGAATGTGCCCGCCGCTGGGTCTGTTGTGGGGAATAAACGAGTTAGTGTGGGGAAGCTCGCAGCACGGTGAGCGAGCAATCATGGGCAGGTCTTTTCAGCCTCATCGTCATCGGAGCCAGGTCTACAGTGATCCTTGAGGAGGGGATGAAATTTACATGGGGTCCAGAAGGGTCTGCCCACTCTGGAGAGTGACGCCCTCCTCAGCACCCTGCTTTTCTGCGAGGATCCAGCGGCCTACTCATCTGTCACCTGTCAGAAAAAACACAAAAACCCAGCGCTAAGCTGCAGCCCCCATGCCTAGGACTTACTTAGACTTAAAGCCAAGGAAAAAATTAAACAATGGTGTGCTTTTTTTAACCTCTCTCCCCCTCCAAACTGCACCTTCAGAATTAAAAACCTGATGTCGACAACTGAATGTAATACCGTGTCCTGGAGGGGAGCCTGGAACAGAAAAAGGACATTAGGGAAAAACTAGAAATCTTAGCCAACTATTGACTCTGGCTAATAACATATCAATGTTGTTTCATTAATTGTATCCAATAGAGCATACGAACGAACTACGTACATACGAACTACATGTTCATACTAAGGACTATAATGGGGGAACTGCGTGTGTGTATGTGTGATGTGTGTGCATGCACACGCATGTAGGAACTCTGTACTGTCTCTTCCAATTTCCTGTAAATCTAAAACTGTTCTGAAAAATAAAATCTGTTAAAAAGAAAAAGCGGAGAGGGGATGTTTCGATGACCACATCAGTAGGTGAGGACCTGCTATCCTGGACGGGGCTGCTGGGAGTCAATGCTACTGGCCCCTTGGGGGCAGACATGGGCAGCTTTGGGACCCTGTGATTCGCAGGGCCTTTTAGAGGCTCTGAAAAATCCCATAGTTAAGAAACCTGCTCCACTTTGTTTAGCCCAGTGAGTCCCTGGGTGGTCTGAAGTGGCCCCGCCCAGGCTGTGCAGGCCTTCCCCAGTGACAACTGCACCCCTGGGCCCATGGTGCCAGTGTCCTAATTATGCTGCGGTGGTTTGGAGCTGTGTGTACCCCAGAGCGACATGTTCTTAAACCGTATCCATTCCTGTGGGTGTGAGCCCACTGTAAGTAGGACCTATTAATGAGCTTACTTCAGTTAAGTTGTGACCCACATTCAGGATGGCTCTTAATCATATCACTGGAGTCCTATATAAACCAAATGAATACTGAGAGAAAGAAAAAGTCATGGAGGCAAGAAGCTGAAATCAACAAAAACCAGAAAAGATGGGGGACGGATGTGGCTCAAAGGGTTGGGCATCCGTCTCCCATATGGAAGGACCCGGGTTCAATCCCTGGGACCTCCTGGTAAAAAAAATAAATAAATAAAATAATTAAAAAAAAAAAAAAAAAAAAAAACCAGAAAAGAAGGGAGAGACCAGCAGACACCACCATGTGCCTTGCCATGTTACACAGGAGCCAAGGATTGCTGGCAGCAGGCTTTTGAGAAGAAAGTATCTCTTTGATGGTGCCTTGATTTGGACATTTCCCCAGATTGTAACCATGAACAAATAAATTCCCATTGTTTAAGCCAAACCATTTCATAGTATTTGCTTTAGCAGCCTAAAAAATGATCTCATCCTCCTGTGGAGGCCCAGGAGCACCAGGTTCAAGACACTGCGGCTGGGAATGGAATAGAGCCCCGTTTCAGGGCTGGGCGTGTTAGTGCAGGTGGGCTCCCTATGGACGAGGGCTGAGTCCCTTCCAGACATGGCTGCACAGGCCCCTTGCAACCTGTGATGGTCAGGCTAATGTGTCAACTCGGCCAGGTCACTGTGTCCAGGTGTTAAGTCCAGCAAGCCCCGGGCTGATTGTGATACAAGAGCATTTATGGACTTCGATCACCAGTGAGTTTACTGCATGGATGGCTGATTACATCTGTATCAATCAGGGAGATTACATCAGCAATGGGTGATGCTTTTATCCAATCAGTTGAATGCCTTAAAAGGGGAAGTGATTTCAACATTCAGAGAATTTCCCAGCTCGTCTTTGGACAGCCAGCTTCTCCCAGAAACTCATCAAGGACCTTTCATCGGACTTTCATCGGAACCCCTGGTTTGCTGCCTGCTTGCAGAACCTGGACTTGTGCATCCCCACGGTCGCATGAGAGACTCTTTTAAAATCTCGTATTATTGACAGATATCTCCTGTTGATTATGCTTCCCGAGAGAACCCTAATACACAACCTCTGGCCTGTCATTGGTGAGCCTCTTGGGGCACAGGTCACGGGTGCTGGGCTAGAACACAGCACTCCCCTTTCGGGGAATCCCCTTCCCAGGAATCAAAGAAAGAGAATACTATTTTATTAACCTGTGCCATTTCCCCTCTATGGCTCTGTTCATTCAGGCAGCTGGACCTGGAGCTTGTCATGGCATTAAAGAAGGATCATTATAACAGAACGTAGGAGATGAGCGTCAAATCCTTGTATTTGACTTTCCAGAGATGATCCTGAGATATAAGAAACTGTAACTTGTGAGCACACAAGGTCCATGGTGGTTCAGCAAGTACCTTTGAGGAAATTTGGGAACACACATAAAACGTAGCTTTCCATTTTAACTGCTTTCAAGCATACAATCTAGTGGTGCTGATCACATTCACAAGGTTGTCTTACCATTGCCAAACTTTTTCACGATCCCAACAGAAAGTCTGCACCCGTAAAGCATTAACCCTCCACTCCCCTTCTCCCCAGACCCTGGTAACCGGTACTCTACTTTCTGTCTCTATGAACTTGCAGACTCTAGTTATTTCATATAAATGAGATCATACAATATCTGCCCTCATACAATATCTGCCCATTTGCGTCTGGTTTATTTCACTCAACATCATGTCTTCAAAGTTCATCAGCACTCTATTCCTTTTTCGGGTTAAATAGTATTCTGCTGTACATCTAGACCACATCTTTTTTTTTTTTTTTTTTTTTAAAGATTTATTTATTTACTTTATCCATTTTAAACCCCCCTTCCCCATTTGCTGTTTTGTGTCCATTCGCTGGGCAATTCTGTGTGTCTGTTTCCTGCCATCTCTTCTCATCCTTCTTCTCCAGTCTTCACCAGGATTTGATCCTGGAGACCTCTGATGTAGGAGAGAGGTGTTCTACCACCTGTGCCACCTCGGTTCCTGGTTTCCAGAGCTTTCAGAGCATCTCGTCTTGTCTCTCCCCTGCGTCTCTCTCCTGTTACGTCTTCATCTTGCTGCATGGCTCCCAGGGCCTGGCGGCTCACCGGCACACAGAGCCTGGCAGCCCATGCGCCTTCTCTCTATTTTTTATTTTATCGGGAGGTCCCAGGGATCGAACCCAGGTCCCTCCATATGGCAGACGGTCGCCCAACCATTTGAGCCACATCCGCCCCCCTCTAGACCACATTTTGCTTCAGGGCAGAGGGGCACGGCCACAGGCCAGCAGGCCGCTTCATCCTCACCTGCGCCCATTTCACAGGCCAGGAAGCTGCGGTGCGGCGAGGGCCTTGTTCCAAACCACTCGGAAGGTAAGAGCCGTGACACGAGTCAGGCAGGAGCCGGGCCGGGGAAAGACACATGCCCGCGGTCTCGCAACCCCGGCTCGGGGACAGCTCCCCCGGGGGACTGCTCCCTCTGAACGCCGGGCCGGGACGGCGGCCCACTCCGCCACGTGACGGTCGCCCGCTCGGTCACGTGGCCCACAGCCGGCCCGGTCATGTGCGCCCTCGGGCCAATCCGAGCGGTTAGGACAGGAAGGCCTTGTGATTGGCCCACGCTGGCCAGGGGGCGGGACTCTTACGCCGAGGTGGGGAAGCCTTGTCAGCCCCGCCCCGCCCTCCTCTCTGCGGTCCGCGTGAATCACGTTCGCTCGCGAGACCCGGCGTCCTGCACGTGCCTCTAAGCCCCACAATGCACCGGGCGGGGCGGGCCAGGCCCGCATTGGCTCGACCTCGCGCGCCGCGTGCGTCATCTCTCTGAGCCGGCTGTAAGGGCGGGGTTTTCAGGTCCTGAAGCCTTGCCCTTGGCCCCTGTTGCGTGCAGAAGCGGGGAGATTTCCTGACGGCCCAGGGCCTTTCCCGGTAGTTCCGTCCCTGCCTCAGAGGCCCTGCCCCCGGCCTGGTTTGCTCTCCGCTGACTCGTTTCTTTTCATCCTGTTGCTCCAGCTAGACCCGGGATAAGCCGAGGTCCATGGCGGGGCTTCCGGTTATCTGCAGAATAGGCTCTGTAGGACTGGGGAAGCGCGTGGCTTTCATAGGACTCCAATGCTGAGTGCCCCCACTGGACTGGCGCCCCCACAGGGCAGAGCTCTGCCTGTCGGTCTGTAAGCCCTTTGCCAGCACAGGGCCTGGCACAGATGCTCAACACCGGTTATTGGACCCAGGCGAAGCCTAACTTTATTTCTCCCAGTTACCTTCTGTGCACACCTCAGTCTCTTCCCACAGGAATACTTGTTATTCTCTGCACACAACTTTTGATCGCACACCTCCCTATCGGGATCATGCTCTTCCCTCTGCCTGGACATGCATGCATGCATGCATCCATCCATCCATCCTTCCATCAAGTTTTTTTTTTTTTTAACTTTATTTTGTACATTTAATAATTGAAAACACAAGTAATTAAAAACTAAAAAGTAAACACATGAATAAATATATACATTTCTCAAATGTAATGGATACATGTAAATTGTGTGTGTGTGTGTGTGTGTGTGAATCAAACAATATATTACACAATATATTTGGTTCATAGTAATGCATTCATACAGTATTTGTCCTTTTGTGTCTGGCTTGCTTCACTCAACATACCCTCGAGTATTAATTGAATCTGCAGGAGAGGACAGAGGGGCCCAGCTCAGTGCTAGATACTGGAGACCTAGTGAACAAGACAGGCCTGGGTACTGTTCCCACAGTGAGGCAGACAGGCTGGGGATGATAGAGAAGCCTTAGGTGCCTTGGGATCGGGCATTAGGGAGACAGGACCTCTTTGGGGAGTAGGTGATGAGTTAGCCAAGACTGGTGGATAAGTGGCCAATAGTCAGGCCAGCTTGAAAAGAAGAATAACATGTTGGAAGCCTCGTGGGTAACATCCCACTTGTCACAGGAGGAGGATAGAAAAGGCGGCAGGACCATAGTTTGGGCTCTTTGTCCTGAGGGCCGTGGGAAGCCTTCAAGAGCTGTCAGGCAGGATTGTGGCCTGATCAGGTGGGTGTTTTGGAAGCTCCCTCTGGCTGCAGCAGGGAGAGAGGCCTGGCAGGTGATGTGAGGGGTGCAAGGGCAGGAGGAATTTGGGCAAGCAGAGGCACAAGAGGGAACAGTCTGAGTAAAGGGTGAAGTAGAATAATAAACACATTCAGGAGCCTTTCTGGGCCTCAGTTTGTCCATCTATAAAGCGTGAGAGTTGGTTATGAGCCAACACTCAAGGAAGATGAGAATTTATAAAGTGGTTAAAATGAGTAGAGAGAGATACAGAGGAGGGAAGAGGCAAGAGGGAGGAGGGAGAGAAAAACAAATCCAAGTGGGACAGTGGAAAGAGAAGGGCCTTGAGGACAGAGCAAGACCCAGAGGCTTACCAGGACTGAGAGAACCATTCTTAGATTCAGGTCCTTGGACTGTCCTGCCATACAACCTTGGACAGTTCACCCCAGCTCTCTAGGTTTCCGTTTCTGCTTCTAATATGGGGATAATAATAGTAACAATCCTGGGTGAGACTGTCCTTGGGCTTTAGGGGATACCACAGCCAGGGAGCTGCAACTCTGAAAATAATCATCTCTGGAAAAATACACAAGAAACTAGTAACACTGGTTATCTCTGAGGAGGACTAAGTTAATAGGGGTGGTGGGGAGGATTGGAAGGAAAAATTCTGTTTGTTCTTTTTGAATTTTGAATAACAACATATCAGAGATGTCAGGCCTTCCTGTTTTTATACCGGTCACACCAGGGCACATACCAGGTACTTGGTAACAACTTGAAGGCAGAGCTAGTGTTAGCAAGGCTGTGTACCAGGTACCCTGCTGCCTGAGTTCTGGGGACGGCGTGCTGCCAACACATGCTGGGCTTTAGTTTCTTCATTCATAAAATTCAGGGACAAACCAGGGCCTTAAACAGGACAAAGCAAGCTCTTAGGACCCCAGCTGGCCTAGGTTTGGATTCTGACTCTACCACTGACCAGCTGGTGAGTTTGGGCAAGTCATTTCATTCCTCAGAACCTCAGTTTTCTCTTCTGAAAAAGTGGGGATGACAACACTAACCTCATCATGGCAAGAATTTGACGAGATGAGATGGTGTACACGGGGCGTGCTGAGTGGGTTGCGGGTGCTTATTCGAGGTTGCTTCCGTTCTTTCTCCTCTTTCCACTTTGAAGAGCCTGTGGCTGTTACACAGCCCAAAGGCCTTTATTTCATTTAAAGTCCTTTAGAATGTTTGATGCTGGAAGAACGTGTCAGGAAGCCCAGAGTGATGAAGGAAGCAGGAGCTCTGGGCCCCAGTCTGTTTCCATCCTTGTGCAGAGCTGCCGCCCTTCATCCTGGGCCGGGCCTCTCTTTACCATAGACGCCCACCCCAACGAGCCTTCACGTTTTGTTACAGGGTCGAGCGCCACAGTTTCAGTGGGTACAAGATCCATCCTGGAGGGAAGCGGCTGTGGCTCAATCAGTAGGGCTCCCGTTTACCATATGGGAGGCCCCGGGTTCGGTTCCCGAGGCCTCCTGGTGAGGGCAGGCCCGCCCGCACGGCGTGGTTAGCTGACCCAGCGAGCACAAGCAGCAAGGGGGGGATAGATGAATAAATAAATAAAATCTTAAAAAAAAAAAAAAAAAAGATTCATCCTGGATATGGGAGCTGCTAACCAGGACCGACGGGAAGGTTTGCCAGTTTCTTAATGCACAATGCAAGTCAGCATCCCTTTCCAAGAGGAACCCTCAGCAGATAAACTGGGCTGTCCTCTACAGAAGAAAGCATCAAAAGGGACAGTTGGAAAAAATTCTAAGAGAGAGAACTCACCATGCAGTCAGATTCCAGAGGGCTCTCACCAGTGCACCTCTTGCTGATTATGGCCAAGAGGAATCAGAAACCTGAAGTTAGAAAGGCTCAACGAGAAAAAGCTATCAGAGCTGCCAAAGAAGCATAAAAGGCTAAGCAAGCACCTAAAAGACAGCAGTGGCTGCTACTAAGGCTCCCACAAAGGCAGCACTTAAACAAAAGATTGTGAAGCCGGTGAAGGTTTCTGCTCCCTGAGTTGGTGGAAGATAAAGATCTGATTGTAAAACGAGAGAGAGAGACAGAGAAATACAGAGAGAGAAGCACAGATTGTTCCGTTTATGGTACAATCCAACAAGCAATTATATGAAAAAAAAAAAAAAAAGAGCCTATGGTGATGCAGCCCAGGGCAGGCACCCCCTTAGGTGGGAGGTGGTGGGGGCGCATCTCGTCTCTGGTGCTCCGCTCGCCCTCTGGTGGTGGGAGGTGAGACTGCGGGTTGGCCCAACAGCCTGACAGCAGGGCGGGACCGGACTGATGGCAAACGTTGCACTGAGGCCTTAGACATATTGTGAAAACAATGCAAATACTGCAGAAAGATACAATCCTTTGGAATATTCATCTAGTTTTAGACATATTAAGATTATATAGCATATATGTAATATGATCTATGTTAGGAAGCTATGTGTAGGCATATGATATGATTCTGTTATGCGTAGTTTTGTAACTTGTCTGCTTAGCATATATTTCCTGGATAGCTTTCCATGTGAACGCACAGAGTATTTGTCTGTTTGTTTCTTTTTCAGGAGGTACTGGGAATTGAACCTGGGACCTCATATCTGCGAAGCAGGCACTCAGCCACTGAGCTACACCCGCTCGTCCATATAGTTTTAACACATTCTCTCTTTTTTAAAAACTTTTAAATTGAAGTATAACATCAACAATTAAAAGTGACAAGTACACTAATCTTAAGTCCACAGCTCAGTGGATTTTTACATGTGTATATTTATAATGCTTTCTTTTTTCCAGCACATGTTCCAGACACTACTCTCAGTGCCTCCAGATAACACCTTTTTTCCAAGGGTGTGCACGATTCCATTTTGTGGATACACCTTTATTTATTTAATGCGTCCTCCATGGTGTCTATTAATTTTTCAGAATGGAGAATAACTGTATAAAGAGCAGTTTTGGGCCAGAAGGTATAGCATTTTAAGTACTTTCAGTATTTAACATTTTAAACATTACCCAGTTGCCCGTCCAAAGAATTGTACAAATCTGCACACCCATCAGCCCGACTAGAATGCTTGTCTCCTCCCACCTTGCCCCTGCGATTTGGATTTCTTTCTTAGGTCACTGACCACCAGCTCCCCGACCAGGCTGGCTGCCGGGAGGCAAGGCCCCTCTCTCTCTTCTGTGAAGCAGGGCGCCCCGCCTGGAATCCCTCGGCAGGATTCCGCTCCCGCCTGAACTGATCCTTCCAGAGCTGGGCCCGCGCCAGGGCTGGCGCTGCGGCTGGACCCCAGCGCTCCACGCAGCTCTCCTCCCGCGGGCACCTGCAGGGGTGCGCGGGGCAGCTGGCGCGGGTTCTGTGCTCCCGGCACCTGCGGACGCGCCGCTGCACCCGAGGATGCTCTTGGCCCTTCCAAGCGAAAAACGCCAGCCGCCCCCGGGTTCTGGCTCCCATCCTCTGGACCCGAGGGTGCTCTTGGCCCTTCCGAGCGAGAAACTGAAACTTAGCTTACTGTTATGGGGTGCCTAAGGGTTGCCACCTGAGAGCCTCCTTGTTGCTCAAATGTGGCCTCTCTCTAAGCCAAACTCAGCATATGAATGCATTACCTTCCCCCCCAACGTGGGACATGACTCCCAGGGATGAGCCTCCCTGGCAACGAGGGATTAATACCAAGTGCCAACTGGCAACACAACTGGAAAAAGACCTTGAATAAAAGGGGGAAAAGGTAAAGACAAATGAGTTCAAATGGCTAAGAGATTTCAAAGAAAGTCAGGAGGTCATCCCAGAGGTAACGCTTCCGCACACCTCAGTAGGAGCTCATAGAACATTAAAGTGCATATCACCCCACACAGAGGGGCTCCGGAGAGCTCTGGAGACACCCAGGTCCTATATAAGGGGGGATAGCCCCAGAGACTGATGCCTTATCAGTGGGCTCTATTTTGGAATCTGTGCTCCTGAGAGTGACAGAATTAGACTCAAATAAGTCCTCCCTGCACATGGCTCATCAGTCCCTTCTATTCAAACCTATATGTGGTGCTGGAGTTTTTAGGTGTAATTCCAGAGACTGGAGCCTCTGGCCTACCTATGTGCCATGTGTGTGTGGAATCTCGGTGGAGCTGCAACTCCTACCCTACAGCTCAATGGACTCATCCAAGTCACCTGGCGAGGAGACAACGATGGGCAATGGCCATCCCAGGGAATGGAGAGGGCCTGCATCTGCAGGCAGGATCATCCCACCCACCATATCCATGGGATATAAGCCCTCTCTCACTTGGAGTTGGAGTGGACATCACCATCCCAGTCCCCTCAGGATTGGGGGAAGAACTATGGACTAGAGTGGACTTGATGGTATTCTGTTGTACACATATGGTGATTCTAGCAATGCAAGAAATTATAACAGTGAGGTGGAGCCAGTGGCCACTTGACACTTTCAGGGCAGGGAGGGGATGTGCAGTCGAAATACAGGGGCTTTTTCGTGACTTGGAGATTGTCCTGAGTGCTGTTGTGGCAATGGATGTAGGCCATTTTAAATCAGCACACACCACTCAGAACTGTGTGGGAGAGAGTGTGGTCTACGATGTGAACTGTGGTCTATGGTTGGTGGCAAGGCCCCAGGATGTGTAAGTCCATTGAGGGTGGTGGGCCACACTTGTGGGAGATATTTGCGTGGGATGTGGTGGGAGGTGTGGGAGGT
>JAKSZT010054523.1:7938532-7949441 GCA_026826555.1 Tolypeutes matacus | reverse complement strand
CAGGCCACCAGCAGGCCACCAGCAGGCCACGACCAGGCCACCAGCAGGCCACCAGCAGGCCACAGATGATGGAGGAAGCATGGCCAGCCCGGAACTGCTTCTGGACTTCCAGGTTCCAGAAATGCAGGATCACATTCTTGTTGTAGCCGGCCGTGTGCGCTGTGTGCTGTGGTGGCCCCGGGGAGCCATCCTTGTCACTGCCTCTGGCCTCCCACGGCCCGGCCCCAGTCTCAGGAGCCCCGCTCCCCGCCCATGGCACCGAGTTATGTTCTTCCTGGTACTTCCACTCCTTGGCTTCTCTTCTTGTCTGTCTCCCCCATCGGGAGTGCAGGGCCTGGCAAGCAGCAGGTGTGCAACCCACAGTCCTGGTCATGCGCAAAGCCACACAGCTGGGTGCCCTCTCTCCCAGCCCCACTCACCCCCCCGTAGCACCTTGGCCCAGGGCCCAGGGCCCCACGGCCCAGGCTCCTGCCCCTGCACGGCCTCTGCTCCCACCCGCCTGGGTCCGAGGGTCCCCCTGGCCTGCCTGTGCTTCCCCGAGGCCCGGCTGAGAACTCACACCCCTCAGGAAACTGGTAGCCCCCTGCCTCCCCCCCACATATCCCACACGTCCTCCTTGTATGTTTAACATGTGTATTAGTCAGCTTACAAGCTTGATTCAATTATATTTTTGGAATTCATAATTACATCAAATTCCCCAACGGTTACATTCCACCCTCTGAATTCCAAAAATACATTATAGGGGTCGGATGTGGCTCAACTGGTTGGGCGTCCGTCTCCCATATGGAGGGACCCGGGTTCGATCCCCAGGACCTCCCGGTAAAAAAAACAAACAAACAAACAAACAAAAATACATTATAATTTTCACAAAAAAACTTAAATCAGTAACAATTCAAGTACAAAATCATATCAAAATCATTTTAAAGAAATCCAGTTCATCTTGAGGCAAAGTCCCATCTGCTATAGACCTTTGAAACTTACAAAACCATTTAACTGCTTCCAATACACAAATGGAAAGACAAACGATAAACATTTTCAATATTATAAGGAGAAATTGGGATGTTAAACATGAGTCATGGATCCTCTACAGTTAAGTAAACCTGCAGGGCATCCTCCATTCGATTTCAAAGTCTGAGAGTCATGTTTAAGAAGATGTTTTCTTTTCCCTGGGGCCACATGGGAACCCACCCTTTCCACAGGCTTGCCCAAGAGCCATTTTCTTGGTTCCACCCTCATCAAGCATCTGGGTGTCGACCAAGCTCCAGACCTCACCCTCCAAGAGTATTGAGGTGATTGCCACACCTTACCCAATCTTTGGGTTAGAGTCTTAGCCCCACTAGTATAGTGAGGTGAAGATAACATTCCCCCTAACCTTTGGCAACAGGCTCAACCCTCTCAGAGCAATGGGTTGACAACCTGGCCTTCTCTAATCCATGGGGGACAGGTACACCCCTCTCAGACCTATGGGGTGCTGACCTTAACCACCCTAATCTTTGAGGAATGTGCTCCAACCTCCCTGCACCTTGGGGTGGCAAAACTTTTCCTGAACATCGGGTGGGGACATCCACCTTCTTCAACTGCTGGGGAAAACTCACCCTCTCTGCACCATGCGGCATCAAAACTTTCTCAGAACATCGGGTAGGAACATCCACCCTCTTCAACTGCAGGGGCAAACTCACCCTCTCTGTACGCATGGGTGGGGCTCCCCTCTTGGCCCAAGGAGATGTTTTAAGTCCAGATCTCAGCTTTCACGGTTTTCTTCTTAAAGCTGGTTCTCCTTCAATCTCTCCTTTCCATGTCCTCTTTTGTCCAAGCTGACAGTGGTTTTGTTCATACAGCTCTCTCAAAAACTTCGTTGGTTTAGCATGCAGGAAGCAGGGGTCCAAGCCATCAGACAGTAAGACTTTCCACAAGTCTTTCCGAGATAACTGCATCTTCAATTCTGGTTTACAAGTTAAAGGTTTAGCTAAGTCTTAAAATGGGGCACTTTCATCTGGGAATTTGATTTCCACAAACTTGGAAGTTCCAGAATCAGTTTCTGTTTTCTTTGTGCCCAAAAGTTCAGTCCTTAGTGTATTTCTCTCGTCTAGTATTTTGCTATAAGCTGCAAGGAGAAGCCAAGCCACATTCTCCGAGTTTACCTTGGAAAGTTCTTTAGCTAAATGCTCTGGTTCGCCATTTTCAAATTCTGTCTTCCATATAACACCAGGAGTTAATCTTGTTAAGTTCTCTGCAACTTTAAAACATGGATCGCCTTTCCTCCAGTTTCCAATAATAGTTTCATCATTTACTTCTAAGGCATCATAGAAAGTCTCTTTAGCGTCCATATTACTATCAACAGTCTCTTCAAAGTGATCTAGGCCTTTTCCATCAAGCATTTCACAATTCCTAGAAAAAATACCCCTTACCCATTTATAAAACTGTTCCAACATTTTGGTAATTGCAAAAGCACTTCCCCACTCCTCGGTACCAAATTCTGTATTAGTCAGCCAAAGGGGTGCTAATGTAAAATACCAAAAATGGGTTGGTTTTTATAAAGGGTATTTATTTGGGGTAGAACTCCACAGATACCAGGCCACAAAGCGTTAAGTTCCTTCTCTCACCACAGTTCATTGTCACGTGTTAGAGCAAGACAGCTGCCGGCGTTTGCCAGGGTTCAGGCTTCTGGGGTTCCTCTCTTCCCGGGGCTGCGTTTCTCTCCGGGCTTAGCTCCTGTTTCCTCCACAAGGTCAGCTGTAGATGATCAGGTGAACGGCTTGCTTCTCTTCTCCTGGGGCCTTCTTTCCAATATCAAAACTGCTTCTCAAAAGACTGCTTCAACTGTCCTTTGCCTTGCCTTTTATATTCGATTCCCCACCCACCAAGGGGTGGGATTTTTGGAATTCATAATTACATCAAATTCCCCAACGGTTACAACATGTGACTAATTCCCTCTTCAAATCCGTTCCTTCACGGTGTGGTGAGGTGCTTGAGGAAGGGCTCAAAAAAAGGGTTCATTGAATGAATGAATGGGATTCACTACGCCGCCGCGCCAATGAGAACAGGGGGTTTCCCGAGCTGCTTCTCGTGGGTAGTGGTGGGTGACAGTGAAGAGCCCACTCGGGGTCCCGCGGTCCCGGTTAGCCGCTGGCTTTTCACCTGCTGGGGCCAGGCGAGTGGCCCTGGCTGCCTTCCAGGGCTCCGGGAAGGACTGGCCGAGATAACGCGAGCAGACGCCAGTCTTCTCCCGCCACCACCATGCCCCGTGCTCTCGTAGCCCGCGCCATGGGCGGTGATGCCGCCTCCGGGACCGTCACCCCTCGCCTGGCGCTCCTGGCCACACCAAGCACCCCGAGTTCCAGCAAGAGCGCAGAGCTTTTCCTCACTCTTCTTCCACGGGGGACCCCCCACCCCAAGCTCCCATTCGTGCTTGAGAGCCTGAAACGCCACCTGTCTCCTCTGAGCCTGCCAAGGACTTCTCATTGCCCACAGGATGAAGTCGAAACCCCCAGACCGAATCAGTAGCCCCTCGGCGACCTGACGCTTGCCGCGGTTTTCAGCCTCTTTCCTTGGCCGTTTTCCCTGCCCACCTCCTCAGCAGCCTCGCTCCGGCCTTGCTTCTGCCTCCCCTGGGTCTCTGCATGTGCTCCTTTGCCTAGAACATTCTCTGCTTTAATTCGGGTGGGCAGGCGACAGTGGCACCCTAACCCCCCTTCCCTGCGGGCTCATCCCCGTAATGCCCGGAGAAGCCAGGGCCCTTTCCCTGCCACTCTGCCTCCTTCAGACACGCAGTTGCCCCTGGTTTGGGTCTCTGCCCTCCGCTCTTCATTCATGTGACCCGGTGGCAAAGTATCCTCCCTGCATGGGGCTGGAGCCGGGCACCGGAGACGCGCCGACAGGGACGCAGACGGGGGCCAGGCGGCAGTGGAGGCTTGTCACTGAGAAACAGACAAACTGCACCAGGGCTCTGAAGGGGGTGTGCCAATAGAGAAACTGGGCAGTTCCAAATTGTGGCTGGCTGGCCAGAGAAGGCCTATTTCAGTTTAGACCTACAGAATAAAACGAAGCCTGCCATGCCACGTTGGGCAGTAGTAGCCTGTGCAAAGGCCCTGGGGTGGGAAAGAGCAGTGGGCGAGTACTGAGACCCGACGGAACCTGGGACTGGCCAAGGCTGCAGAGGTTGGTGGGGTCAGTCAGAGAGACTCCTGTAGGCCACAGTAAGGAGTTCAGGTTTTATTCTAAATGTAATGAGAAGCCATTAATGGGATTTTTAGTAAGACAGTGACATTATCCATGTTTTGTTTTCAGAGTATAGCATTTTTTCCTTTGCTGCAGCAAAGGAAGCCAGAATGGAAGGAGCTTTGAGGTTCTAGGGATGGCAAGTGACTTTTTTTTTTAAAGATTTATTTTATTTATCTCGCCCCCCGTCCCTTGTTAGTGCTCACTGTCTGCTCTGTGACCATTTGCTGTGTGCGCTCTGTGTCTGCTCGTCTTCTCTTTAGGAGGCACCAGGAACCGAACCTGGAACCTCCCATGTGGTAGGCGGAAGCCCAGTCACTTGAGCCACATCCGCTCCCCGCAAGTGATTTTTATGGGCATAAAAGGGAAGTTAGCTTGACTCCTATTGCTCAGATGAGGCTTTGTCTGTCTCATGGGGCGGGGTTAGGGTATTGGGAGTGGGGGGGCTTTATTTTGTACTGGGTCAAAGGTAATGACCTGGGGCTTGATTGGCTGTCTGGATCAGCTGCCTTGGTGGGGATTTCAAATTTCAAAAGATCAAGAGGAAATTCAAGCAGGCACAGGTGTTGGGTTTTTGTGACCAGCGTTTGAAGATGTTCTGGAGAGAAGGCCAGGGGAAGGCGGCTGCGGCTGGGAATAGGGCACTGGAGCGAAGGTGGGGTGAAGCAGACTCACAGATAGGCATTTCGGAGGCTGCAACCCCAGGACGTGGGCTGGGCTGCTCGACAAGTACCACAGTCTGCTGGGCTCAGACGACAGGCCTTGCCGTCTCGGGGTCCTGGCCGCGCGGCCACCCCTCTGCCTGGGTCTGCTCCTCTGGTCTCCACTGGCTTCCTTCTGCTTCCGTGCCCAGTGTCCTTGTGAGGGACCTCAACCCCTCTGGCTTCAGGCCCACCTCATTCCGCGTGGCCCCCTCTTCAATGATAACATCTTCAAGGACCCTGTTTGCCAATGGGGGCTGGGCGTCGAGCTTGTCTTCTGTGGGGGACGCGATTCAGTTGCCCACACCCCTGTGAACCCCTGGCTGGTCAAGCCTCCAGCCAGGGGAGGGCAGAGCCAGCTGCTCAGATGAAGGTCACGGGGAGTGGGCTGGGGGGTGGCTGGAACTCGTGGCCACTGGCCCCTTGTGCTGAGGGTGTCAGCTCTGCCCGTGCCGAGGGCGAGACGGTCCCAGCTTCCTGACGTCCCAGCGGCGGCCGCACAGACTCTGTCCATCAGAATTCTTCTCACCATCTTCATTGGGTCAGATCTTCAATCCTTGGGGGTTGGATTTGATTTTTTATGGCCTTGTTTTATAAGGTCAACTGGTGAAAACCGTGAGTATTTGTTTTTTTCCTTTTTTTATTTTTGTAGAAAATGTGCAGCTATAAATGAGTGAGCAGTTCTGGTGTATCCTGTACAATGGACCGAAGACGATTCCAAAAGGATTTTTCCAAATGTGATGAGAAAGTTAGCTTTTAAGAATGGACAACTTTTTTTTTTTTTTTTTTTTTTTTCCTATTCAGGAAATAGCTAAATTTTCACTTAGTAAAAAAAAAAATATTTCCATTTTTTCCCCACGTTTTGTTCACTATGTATCTGAAATAAATCTTTCAAATGACATTTCCTAGAGACATTAAAAAAAAAAAATCATGGAAGCAGATGTGGCTCGAGCGGTTGGGCACCCGCCTACCACATGGGAGGTCCCGGGTTCAGTTCCTGGTGCCTCTTAAAGAAGACAAGCAAGACAGTGAGCTGACATGGCAGGCTGGCATGGCAAGCTGACACAATGTGATGACACACAAGATAACGCAACAAGGGGACGCAACAAGGAAACACAATGAGAGACACAATTAGCAGGGAGCGGAGGTGGCTCAAGCGATTGGGTGTCTCCATCCCACATGAGTGGTCCTGGGTTTGGTTCCCGGTGCCTCCTAAAAAGAAGACAAGCACACAATGGACAGACACAGAGAGCAGACAGCAAGCGAAAACAAGGAGGGTGGGGGAGTAAATAAATAAATCTTAAAAAAAAAAATCATAACTTAGAACGAGTTCAAGTGGGATTTGAATAAAGGGCTACCCATAAAAATGCAAGCTGGCGCGTCTCATTGAACACACACGAGGCACCGATGTTGGCGTGCACTGGCTACGGGGCTTTCCTTTCTTGGAGTCCATTTCCCTTCTCTTTAAAACAGGAGGTTGGCACTAGACCAGGGTTCGTAGAATTTTGGATTTCGTAGACCAGGAGGCAGGTCGTCAGTGTTAGTTAAATTTGGGCGGTGGGGCACAGTCTTGCCAACTCTTTTCAAGGAAAGAATCATAATAAAGTTTTTTTTTTTTTTTTTTTTTTACTGGGAGGTCCCGGGGATCGAACCCAGGTCCCTCCATATGGGAGACGGACGCCGAACCACTTGAGCTACATCCGACCCCGGAAAGAATCATAATAGAAACAACTACCGTTTATGCTTGCCATTTCATAAAAGTACATTGTAATGCCCAAAGTGCAGGCAAAGCAGGTCAGGAAAAAAAAAAAAGGATAATTCTTTAAATTGATCTATTCTCTGAGAAACTCCATTCATTTCCCGCCTCTTATTTTGATGAGGACGTGTGATGCCTCCAGCCGCCCAGCCCTGGTCTGCGGGCTGGCGTGGGGACAGCGGGCCGAATCTCAAGGACCTCCTGGCTGTTGGGAGATCCGACACCCATCCCAGTGCCCACTCTAGGGCGCCTTAGGGTCTCACCCGCGGGTGGGCGCGGGTTCTACGGGCACTGCTGTGACGCTGCATAACTGGGCTTTTCCATCCCTTGTTACCTGCTCACTTTTGGAGTCACCGGTTTGCATCTCGGGGCCCAAAGGCGTCTCCCTTTTCTGAGTGACTTGCTAGGACAGGGGTTCTTAACCTTTTTTGTTCCACAGGCCCCTTTGCCAGTCAGGTGAAATGAATGAATACTACTGTAATTTATTTATTGCCTACGTTCATAAGTGAAGGAAATGCTAGATTTCAGTGAGAGGTCAGGGAAAATAAAGGTAGTAAGTTGATTTTTGTCAATTCAAGCTCACGGACCCACTGAAATCCAAGGGGTCAGGAACCCCTGGTTAAGAACGTCTGTGCCAGTAGATGAAGAGCCACCTGCCTGCAGGCTGGAGAGAAAGGCCACGGGAGAGGGTGATTACTGCTATTAACGAGTGGATGAATGAAGAAGCCAAAAGTTTCTTCTGCACATCAGATACGTCACGTGGGCTCCTAAGCATTTTGGGAAGATGGTCATCAACAGCAGCCTTTCCCCGCTAGACCTCGCCGGATGTCTGAACGCAAACATCCAGGCTCGAAGTTGAAGGGAAAAGAAAACGCTAGGTGTGTTTTCCAGGTTTATTTAAGGTTCTATTAAAGAAAAGTCAGCTCTTAGCCATTTAAAGGTGTTGAACTGCTTCCTCCCAGAGTTACCGAGATTGGCCCAGACTTTATTTAGCTTTCTGTCCTTTTCCTACTCAGCAGGTTTTAACCTCATCTCTGGCAGCTTTTACCTTTTCCCACAGATTCCCTGGGAAGTGGCTGTCACCCCTTGGCCCAGGAGCTCCTTGCTCTGGCCACCTGCACACAACTGGGTGAGCCTCTCTGTGCGCCAGATCGTCTTCTGGCGAGGGCCCTTCTGTTGAGAGCTTCTGGGGCCCCCGGGCTGGTAGCGCCTTGCCCGGGCCGCTCCTCCTCGGCCCTGAGACGTGCTTGTGCGTCACCTGGCGTTGCATTCCAGGCAGCACGCTTTCTAGCCCAGCCTTTTTGAAACCCATGAAGAACAATTTTGAAAGAAGCAATCTCTAGGTTTCCTAGCGAATTATTTCACATCTGGGCTTTGACAACGTGAAGATAAAAGCCTAAAAGCATTTTGTTCAATAATCACATCTACATTGTGTTGTTGTTCTTTGCTTTCGGCTCAAGATCAGCCAGTAAACGAGGCTCGGGGGTCCACTGGCTTCCGGGGATCTGTGGCTAAGTGTACAGAGGTGGCCAAGCGTGGGTTTGCAGGAGGCGTCTTCCCTCAGGATCGGCCTGGCGTTGCCGTGGACCTCAGGCCAGTCTCTTGGTCAGGGAGCCCGTCTTCCCAAGCACCCAAGCATCCTCTAGAGCAGGGTGCTCATAGAACCAGGGCTCTGTGAGCTTGGACTGAAATTCAAAACATTTTTCTTGTGGGGACGTGTTGGTGCAGGTGTGATACATTTATTAACTAATACACAGTACAGTGTGGACTTAGTAAGGGGTCTGTGGTTTCCCCCTGACTGGCAGAGGGGTCCTGGAACAGAAAATGTTAAGAAGCCCTGCCCTAATGAAAGGCACGAGGCTCAAGCCCTGGCCAGGGGAAACCTGGGCTCTAGGAGAAGACCCTGCCGCGGGAGCCTCAGCCTGTCCCTGCTCTTACTATCAGCGAGAAGCTGCCCTTAACCGCACCGTGAATTTGAGGCAGATTCCTACAGGATGCATTTTTTAGCAGCAGAAGTGCCTCTGACAACCTGTGCCCGAGGGATGAGCCCAAAAACAGGCTTCGCAACGTCAGCGCCAGGGCTCACCCTAATTTGCCCTTTGCTCTCTTGTGAGGCCATAAACCAGAGAAGCCATAAATCCCTAGATAAGATACCCCCCTTAAATGCAGTTTTTTTTCTATGTGTGTTTTCAAATTCTTCGTTGTGCTCACCCAGCGTCTTCTTAATGCCCTTATTCTCTTTAGCCATCTCGCTGAATTTACTAAGGAGATTCCTTTGAACACCTATGATTGTCTCAGATCCTTCAGTCATCCGGAGGCTTAGCTTGTTCCTTTGACTGGGCCGTATCTTCCTTTTTCTAGGTATGGGTTGTAATTTTTTATTGGTGTCTTGGCATCTGGTTGACTAGATGTATTTATTCTGGGCTCGGTTTCTTTTCACAGTCAAGGACTTTCTATTTGATTGGTTTTGTGCTTCAGCCCCTCTTTGATACTTGGCTCAACCTAGTTTGGAACTCTATGGTGGCTTGCGTTGAGTCAATCTGAAATTGTTTTAGTTCTTTTTCATGTTTTTTTCGCCCTTTCTCCCTTGCTGGTTTCTAGTAGGAGCTGAGGGTGTGGTTGGCGCATAAGCCGCAGAGACTGAAGCAGAGGCTGTTTCCTCAGGAACTGATGCGGCATCTCCCACCTCTCTCCCCTACCAGGGGTAGGGACGGAGCTGCAGCTGTGTGCAGGAATCCAAGCCGTGCAGGCCAGAACCGCCTATAGAGGCCCGGAGAGACTGATGAAGCTTTGCATGCCAACCTCCCTGCCTGGGCGGGGATGGAGCTGCAGGTGCGGGTCAAAACTGACCACAGTTGCCCCGGTAGACTGAGGAAGCACCGGCCCCCCTCCTCCCCTGCCAGCGGTGGGGATGGAGACTCAGGAGTACCCAGCAATCTAGTCTGGGCGGGCCGAAAGTGCCTGCAGTTGCCAGGAGAGGCTGAGGAAGCACCGGCCCCCTCCTGTCCTTTGGGGGCGGAGATGTAGCCACAGGTTTGCCCGGCCAGTCTAGTCTGTGAGGTCCAAAAGCACCTGCAGGTGCCCGGCAAGGCAGGTGTGGGACCCCAGCTTCCTCCCTGCAGAAGTGGGCGGGAGCGACCCGACCTGGGTGGAAAGTCCCTGCTGTCACTGTGATTTTCAGTCAGCCCGGCTTCCCCTCATGCCGGGAGTGGAGTTAAAATGGTGGCTACCGGCCTCTTTCCAACTTGGACAGGTTCAAACTTTAGCTGCTCTTAGGACTGGACGTTAGTCAGCTGAATTTACTCATCAGGAGCTGAAGTCAGTGCCCGATCGTTGCTTCCTCAGACGGTTTCTGACTCCAGCCTCGAACAGCTCCCGAGGCGCGTTGCATTGCCAGTGGAGGATGGGCACCGGCCCCCGTGGCATAGGAGGGCTCTGCTCACGAATCTTCTCTGCAGATAGGCAGTCTCCTCCTTCCTTCTTCTACGGATGTTGCAGGATGCTCTTCTGGTAGCTCTGGGTGATTGCTAACTGCCCTGTGGGACGAGCTGAGTCTTGGAGCGCCTGGCTCTGCCGCCATCTTGTCCTCCCTCCTCCCCGTAAGTGCGTCTTCAAGTGCACGTGCCCCTTCCTACGCTGGAGAGCGCTCTGTATTAGAACCACTCCCGCTACCTATCAGTACCTTCAGAGATACAGTGACAACCTTGCAAATCCTGACTTGGCTCTGTGCCTTCCTTGTTCTCACCCAGTATCACCCTGCAGCCCACTGGGTGGCACTGACGCTGTTCAGGATGCCCTGCAGCCGCCCAGGACCAGCTTCCTGGTCCGTAAGGCCCCTAATAAACTGTTGCTACTTTGCTCTATGGTGTGGCCTGCCCTGCTTTTTGGTCTTAAGTACCCACTGAACTTTGGTGGCACCTATTGTGTATGCTCACGGCCAGACACCTCTGTAGCCTATATTCTGACTTCGGTGTTTGAGAAGCAGAGATGATTGGGGTAACACTTCTGGGACGCAGATCCATTAGATGAAAGCTATTTCCTCCAGAAAAATGTACATATGTAATTGCAGGTGGTTCTGAGCCCCTCAAAGCTCAACCCAGTTCTCCAGGATTTTTACAAATGTCAATCCTCCACCTTACTGTTTCCGCCACAGTTATGCTAAATGTAGATCAAAAGTATCTGTTACTGGCAGCATTTATTATAGGAATTAAGAAGATGGGTCCATCCACACACC
>JAKSZT010054523.1:7916220-7933532 GCA_026826555.1 Tolypeutes matacus | reverse complement strand
TTTGGGCTTCTACAAAGTGTAGTTTTTTTGGTACAGAATATTCATCACCTCTATTTTGTAGAATTCACTCGTTTTAAAAATTGTCCTAAATACACTCTAATTTCATTTAATATTACTAAAGCTATTTTATGGCCATACCCATTATTGAAGCATTCCAGAAAGTCTAAATTTTCCCTTGGAGGTAAACAGAGAGGACGAATGAAAAAGACTTGTTTACATTGCATTAAAAAAAGACAGGATCTAATGTTATCAAATTTGAACAAGGATACTTAAAGTGACATTAAAGCCTCCAGCGCTTGGAAAAACTCATTTTCTACATGAAAATTCCTAATATTGAGGGTAAGAAATAAGACTTTTATCCATTCCATTTTCAGAGCCTAAGAAATGATGGCTTTATTTTTAAAAAAGAAATGCAGTGAATCCCGTTTTTGTGCAAGGATTTAGACAAATGTGTCTGCAAAGAAAGGGGAGCCAGGTCAGGGAAGTCAACACCCCCAAGTGGGTATTTTATATGAATAATAGTTAAATTATTCCCTCATAAAGGAGGGCAGTTATGTTCACAATGGATTCTGCAGCAAAGTGAAAGGCCATCTATCGCCTCCAAACTCGTGTCCACCCGAGGCCACAGGCAGTTAAGAGGCCTTCTTGGATAATATTCCTTAGTTCCAGAGGAAGATGGCAACGAGAAAGCCTAAGTCCCCCCCTTTGTGGTGGTGGACAAACAGCCACCAGAAAATAACTTGTTTTAAGTCAATCAACTGACAGCCAAAATAAACTAACCTAATGCCAACAAACTCATAGTCTGCAGCCATCTAACTCTGGTATGGTGAAATGGTGAAGTGTTTTTTTTTTTTTTTTTTTTTTCCCCCCTTAAATGGAAAATTCAAAGAACTGCAAGAGTCATAAATGAAAAGTTCACATTTCTGCAGAGCTACATATTTCTTAGCAGGGATTCTGCAAATTTATCTATGAGAAGAGCAATAAAGCCAAGGTTTAAACAGAATTTTGCTGTGCATCGCCTCAGGACGGTGTCTAGAAACGTTCTTTGAATATTAGTATTCATTCATGTTAAAGGCAGGAATTTCTTGACTTCTGACCCTGAAAGCCAGTGTCAAGTGGTGTCAGGAGCACACCAGAGGGGATGGGTAAGGTCAGAAGGCCCTGTCACAGTGCTTGAGGAGTGTGGCCATGTTTTGTAGAGCATGTTTGCACATTCAACCATGAGAAAACTCAGAGGTAAAATTCTACCCTGCATTTTATGTCCATTCTACATTGAGCTGTGAAAACAAAACCAAACAAAGCAAAACAAAACCAAGACTTTTATGTACTTGAAATATTTAATTACTGTTGATACAGGCATTCCAAAGAGAAGAAAACAGCATTTTAATAGGAAAAGGCAGTAGTAAAAAACCTTGGAAGTGGAACTGATAAAAAGCAAATTTAGAAAACAAACATGACATCAGAGCTTCTGGAAGGGCAGAAATTTTAATGGCCACCTCCGAGCCTCTCTGCTCAGGCATTTTGGCTCAAAGTGTAAAGCGGAGGGTGAATTTACAAAGCGGAGGAGGAGAGTCAGGAAAACAGGAGCCAGGAAAAGTGGAGACACCATGCAGACGGCTGCCCCCAGACGAGCAATGCTCGCTGGAGGGCGTGACGCTAACATGCGGGGCTGGGTGCAGCAG
This sequence comes from Tolypeutes matacus, assembly GCA_026826555.1. NCBI lineage: Eukaryota > Metazoa > Chordata > Mammalia > Cingulata > Chlamyphoridae > Tolypeutes > Tolypeutes matacus. Next base: position 7,931,850 of record JAKSZT010054523.1, on the reverse strand, counting down.
GCAGAAAGGAGCACACGGGCGACCGAGGGGCATCCCGCGGGGAGACACAGGCTGGAGAGGCAGGGCCTGTGGCTGGCAGCGCACGGGCAGGTCGCAAAGGCTAAAGGTAAACAGGAGATGGTGAAAGGACATCGGAAAGCACACACGAGGCTGCACGCTTTCCTCCTCGTCTAGAGGAGTGAACGCAGACTCTACTTCATTTAGGGCACAAGGAGTTGAAATTCCCCATGGGACCAGGTTTCTTTACTTTGGTCTTGACCATGGAATGACATGGAAAAAGGGAAAATACTTCATGTACACATTAACTTCTCAATTCTCTTCCTACATAAAAAAAGCCTTAAATGCACTTTATATATTTAATAACAAATACCTTCACTTCCCACTCCTCGACTTTCTACAACTTCCTTACTTGCGTGGTTGACACTGCTTTTCTCCCGACCAACTGTTAAAATGAGAATTGTACATGTTTTAAAAGTCTCTGACGCAAATGTTCTTCATAAAAAATTTACTAGTTTTCTGTGGATGCTCTGGATGGGGTTACGTAAGTTTCTCAAAAGAAAGCCAAATAGTGGTTCTGACCAGGAAATATGCAGCTGAGTTTCTCCACAGATACCCAGCCATCTCTGCTCCCCTAGCGACAGTCCTCTGCTCTCTTATTTTTTGCTTCTCATACCCGTCCTGACCCCACATTCAAATCATTTTAAAGGAACATGAATTATTCTGGAAATATAAAAGTAGCTGAAAAAATTAAAAAGACATTGAAACTATCCAAATTCTAAATATAAAATTCAAAAAGCTTACTGCAAATTTTTAGCTAAAACTTCTTATACCAATTTGCTCTCCAAATTATGCATGTAAGTTCTTTCTATATCTCGGTCTACTTGCTTTAACAGTGTTGAGAATTTCAGCAACATTGATGCTGCACATTTTCAGATTAAGAAGAGTCTACTATTTCAAGTACTACACCTAAGAGACAGCCCTTCATAAATATCTTCATTTCGGCAGGTTGAGATTTGACCCACAGAAATCTGTAGTGTTAATCCTAAAGCCTGCACAATTCTTGCTTCTTTTCTAGAGCTGTTTTCACTACAGTAGAGCCTTTGCATTTCCACGAGTGTTAGAATCAGCTTGTCAATTTAAAAAAGAAAACAAAACAAAGCAAAAACCCCCAACAAAATAGCCTGCTGGGATTCTGATTGAAATTGTGTTAAACCTTTGACTCCTCTGAGGAGAACCCAAATCTTTAATGGCACTGAGTCTTCGACCCATGACGGTGAGCCACAGACATCTGAAGGTAAGGCAGTGGGAAACTCCTGGGAGAGTGCCAATCACAGAAACCTCAGCTCATCACCTAGATTTAAGAAGCCTGAAAACAAACAAGGAAGAGCACATGCTGTATGGGTTCCCTAAGAACGTCCCTTCTCCGGGGCAGGTCTCTGGAACTAAACCAGCAGCCGACCACAGGGACAGCCCCTGGCCCTTCTCCCCAGGGGCACTAGGCAGAACTGGGCAGTTGCAGGTTTCCCTGCACTGTGTATCATGCAGTACGAGAGCCGGCTTTGAAGGGCAGCTTCACTCAGGCTAAGAATGCTGTCTGGGTGTGCGTTCTTGATCTTGATCAAGTTTCTGATCTCCTACAGAGTAGGCCCCAAATGGGGACTGTACCCATGACTGGCACCTTCAACCCCTGGGTCACAGAAGTCTCTTCCCAGTTTTAATTCTGACTTAAGTCAAAGGATGTACCCGCCCCCCACACACAAAGATTCCCTAACCCTAAAGTATTTAATGCATAAGAATCTGCTTGTAAAACATCAACTTTCTTTTCAACTGGTATGGCCTAAGAGACCTACAGACTACCATGCTATGGGCACAGGCAGACTTCCTCACGGGAGGACACTGACTGATTTCCTGACGGCTGTCTGCAAGCAACGAGTTCTCAGATCTTTAGCAATAAAATCAAAATGGTAATCAAAAAAGGTGACCTTAACATCCTTTCCAAGTTAAAAAAATTTATCAAGAAGGAAAATTAATACCCTCATAAATAGAAGAGAATCTGAAAGGTTTTTCACATTTCTGATTAAATCCATTCATTGCAAAGAATATTAATTGTGAAGAAAGTAGGGAATTTAGATTCAATAAAAAATGAGTTATTGATGTTCACTCAAAGCAGGTTGACTTTTCCACTGGATTTGTGTATTTTCAAAATTGGATGAACTGAAATAAGCATTCATTCCCCTATTTCTCATATCAACCCAAGGCGAGGAAATGGCTGGGCAGGAAGAGGCAGGTCAAGGTGGTCAAACCCAGGTGGGTTTCCCCTCCGTGACAGCACGAGAGTCTAGAGAGTGCTGTCTAGGTGAGAGGGAGCGGCAGCTGCGGATGCTACGCCAAACTCCCCCGGAGTCACACTGAACAGAGGAAGAAATGGGCGACACTGATTTCAATACTCTATTTAACAGAGTATATCCAAAATTAATCATTTCAACACATAATCAACAATTAAAAAAGACCTAAGCCTTGGAATCCCGGTGTGTGTTTTGGACTAAAGGCACGTCCGAACGGGACTTGCTGCGTTGCCAGCGCTCGTAGCCGCCTGTGGCCCACGGCTGCAAAGCTGGACCGAGGCTGTGCAGGCTGGTCCAAGGAAGCGGGGAGCATGCGCTACTCCAGATCAGACAGACAGACTGAAAAGCGACAAACCTCTGCTAGCCACTAGCTTGGATGAGCCACCTGCGTCGAGTGGCGGAGTTTCTGTAATGCTGGGGATAATCTAAACACACGCCACTTTTCTTTTTTCCCATGGCATTTATAATAAGCGTTTTCTTAATGAATGCAGCCACCTTAGCCTCTGAAACTCCAGAACCACAGTGCCGGCCGTCTGTGGGGATTCCTGCTGGCTAAAGGGCACTGAAGTGTCCCCATCAGAGGGGCCCATGCCCGTCAGTTTCCCTAGGACGACGTGGGCTTACCGCAGTGAACGCAGGAGAGCGTGCTCCAAGAAACGCAGCAGGTGGAAGGCTCCCTAATGCGGCAGGCACCTGGCGAGTCACCCCTGTAAGGCCTAAACGGTCCATTTTCCCCGTTAGTGGTAAGAGGAGGGAGAGGCTCCCTCTGGATGCCGGCTGGAGAACGTAGCTGCCGCCACTGGGCCCTGGGGCCGAGTGGGGTGTCCCTAACTGCTATGAAGTGCAGAAAGGGGAAGTCTCTGGGCCGGAGCAGAAGTCAGAGGGAGACAAAGGGCAAAAAAAAAAGAGTGGTTTGGGGAGCGGCTGTAGCTCAAGTGGTTGAGCACCTGCTTCCCATGTACGAGGTCCTGGGTTTGATCCCTGGTCCCTCCTAAAAACAAACGAGAAAACCAACTCTCATTGGGGAGCAGATGTAGCTCAGTGGATGAGTGCCTGCTTCCCACGTCCAAGGTCCTGGGTTCAGTCCCCAGGACCTCCTTTAAAAAAACGTGGTGAGCTCTACCACTGCGAAGCTTTTGATTTTGCTCAAGTTAACACTCAAGGAATATTTCAGAGTTGGGATTATCACTGTTTAAGTAAGTAGAGAAACCAATCTCAGGCACATACTGAATCCTTAGAAAGTGTTCAGTAATTTCATCACTGAGTGAGACCTGTGGATAAAGCTTTCTCTAAGAGCACCACATTTTAATTTTAGTTTCAGCAGAAGGCGCTGACGGGTGCAGACACGTCACCACCTAAAACAATCTGGGTTTCTTAAGCAGGTCTATAGAGAGCGTATCGCGCTCAGCTCCGTGTACTTTTACCTGACGCGCCTCCTCGCTCACTGTCTTTCTCAGCATCTGCACATCTTCCAATAAAGGCCCATCTGTCTCCATTGCAACCGGGACGCTCACGGTGCTTGCTCGACTATACACTGCATACTGGAATGCAAAGTGCGGAGTCACTGTCTGTTAGCCGCTCCTGCCTCGACACCTCGGTCCTCGGCTCGGCCGCTGGTGCCCTGCCCACCGCCCTCGCACTGGAAGGCAAACTCTCTGGGACTGCACACCCCGGGCTCCCTGCAGCCTTTGAACACCAGAAAGCTGCTCCTTCTACGTCCAGCTTGCACTGGGGCTGGGAGGGCAAAGCAGGCTGGGCCTCCTTGCCACCCACCCCTCAACTCTAGTCCTGCGGCCCTGCCTGCACCCCTTGGGGTCCTCCGACGTTTCATGGACAGCCCAAGGCCGGCCCACACCGACGTTCTGACTCCAGTGACTGCTCCACTCCACGAAGGCAGCCACCACGCTCCTGGTGCCCCCCTGCCACCCACCACTAAGTGGGGCATCCTCGTTGAGGCAGCTGGCCCAGACTCCCCCCTCCCTTTTATCACGCTTCTCAGCATTTTCTTCTTTTTTCTTTTCCTAACTTGCTTAAATCCATTACTAATCAGACTTTTACCCATGCCCTCAGTGCAACCTGGATTAACCCAAAGCTAACAAGTTCCGCCTGCTGCTCCTGCACACCAGGGTTTCCCATGCCAAGGGGTCCCCGACACTGCCTGGCTCTGCCCCCTCCCCTGCCCCTAGGCCAGTGCCCCCGGGCCTCTCCCCGTAGGCCACATTCCGGTTTGAAGGGCAAACAGATGCCTGTTCCTTACCAAGCCTTGCTGGCTTTTTATTGCCATGAATGTAAAATGGAGATAATGCCACGGGGATGGTGCTGCGACAGTTCACGGGAGACCAGGCACCTGGGGCAGTGTGGGAGGACCAGGACGAGGGCCGGGGAGCCTCTGGCATCTGCTGGGAGCTGGGTACAGATCTCGCGAGCCACCCCAGGGGTTGCACAGCTTGCCCAAGGTCACGGCGCTCTTCCTCCCGCCTCCACCCCATCTGGCCCATCTCCTCAGTGGGAGCCCACACCTGTGCTGGGACCGTCCTCCTGCGCCACTGGCCTTCCTCCCCTTCCCCACCTGCTACCACTCATGCAGCTCGTGGTCGGGTGTCAGCACTCGCCTCATGGAGGGGACCGCTGTACCAGGGTCATCAGCAGCTTGTGGTCCGCTGCGCCAGGCTGTGGCTGGCGTCTTACTCCACCCTCCACGGCAGGTTGCACCCGCACACTGGCCTCCCTGGCTTGCCTCCAGCCCTCTCCCCTCTGCCTGCCCCGTCAGTGGCAGGCCACCCCTGGCTGTCCCAGGCCCACCAAGCGCCGTGTCTGTAAAGGGACACCCACCAGCTGGAACCTCGGCATGCCCAGATTCCCGAGCCTGTTAGGCCCCACTAGCTCGGTCCAGGACGCCTCCAGGCGCTCCGTGGAAGCCCCGAGCGCCCAGCACCTCCTCCACGTCGCCGCCACTGAGCTAAACTGCAAGTCCGACTCTGCGGCACTGCCGCTGAGGGCTCTGACACCTACACATATTTCTGGGATAGAATCCAAACGCCCCCTGCCCTCTCTCCCGCAGAACCCCCCAGCCGCCCCACCCCCAGGGCCCCAGAATGGGGCTCCTTCTCCTGTCTGCCCGGGCTGAGTCCCTGCGCATGCCCATCCTCGCCACCCTTCCTCGTGCTCTCTCCAGACCTGAGCGGGCCTCGCACTGTCACCTCCAGCCACCCTCTCTGTGGCTCCCTCACGGAATGCAAGCTCCTGCCCCTGCAGCCCTTGCAACTCCAGGACTCAGGGCGCGCAGCAGGGTGGGGTGCCGCGGCTGGGGAGCCGGCACCGCTGGTCCTGAAGGGGCTTGCAGTCGGGGGTGGGGTGGGGACAGGAGCACGAGGAACTGTGACGCACGCGGAGCCGTGCCTGGGATGTTTTTAAGCCAGCACGTGGTCTCTGGCTACTCCAAGGAAAAACCAGAGTGCCTCCCACGGGCCGCGCCCACGACAGGTGCTCAGGCCATGCCACGCCCATTCCTCGCTGGCTCCCAGGGCCAAGGAAGGCGTTTGTGGACACGGATGCTGACGGCTGTTCACAGCACAACAGTTACACAGCGGCCCAGGCAGGAGGGGATTCTCGCTGGGAAGGAGAGGTCATCAGGGTGGAAGTGCAGAGCGGTCCAAGAAGGCAGGCTCTTCTGGAAGCTCATGTCTCCAAGGAAAGGCAGACCTTCAGCCAAGACCCTGCCCTCCTGAGCCTCCCAGGAAAGGAAAACACAGCCACAGCGACGCTTAAATCCCACCATCATGTGTTCTCATTTTGCAGGATTCCCATTCAAGTTGGGAGAAATAAGTAGGAATGTAACACGGCCTCTTTGGGTGAATTAGGAGAAATACGTTGATATCAGAAATCTTCAGTATCTAATGATTCTAAAAATTAAATTGTATATGATATTAAAAAATCCCAACAAAGCTGCCTAAAATGCTAGACCAGACAAGCCTGAAAGCTCGGAAGGCAGCCCAAGCTTTCCCACATCCGTAACAGGCCTAACTGGGAAGCTGCTTTAATGCCCTGGAATCGATGAAACATTTGGCTTGTAAAAAAACTAGGGTAAGCATCAGAAAGATATATGCCAGCAAACATTTGGGATGGAAAACCAAGCTTCAAAAATCCAACTATTTTCTTTCTTTACCTAATTATGAAAAAACTATTGTCTACTAAAGTTTCCGTTTTTTTTTTTTTTTAAATAACCAGCCAGCAGTGGTTGCAATCTAGAGAAGTTTTACTCTCAAGAGAACGAAAGGCAAGAGCCGAGGCCACGCTTCCCAGCTCTGAGGTGTCAAGCCATGAAGTATTTTCCGTTTAAGGAACACTGCAGTGCGTAGTGGGGCATGCGGACAGCACGTGCGGAGAGCAAGCTGCGGCGGTGCCAGCAGAGGTGGGCGGGGACCACGCCGAGACCACAGCACGCTGACAGCCCACAAGCGGCCGAAGCAAGGAGCGGGCGTGGGCGGAGACCACGGCACTCACATCATCAGACATTTTTAAAGAGCGGCCAGAAGGGAGGAAAAAACGTGACGTAAGGCGACTCAGAAAGTTCAGGAAAAGGGAAGAGAGAGGCAACAGGCATTTCAGAAGGAACATTCTCTGCAGCGCACTCGTGAAACAGGGCCACACCTGCTGACACTCCCACCAGCTCTTCCTCATTTGTAGTGGAAAAGTTTGACGTGACTTTCTCAATAGGTTATTTCTATGTTCTATGCCAAACAAATAGACTCAGGGCCTCTGCTCTGTCCACACTGTGCGTGGTTTTCAGAGGCGTCGCTCCTGCTGAGGGCAGCAGAGGCTGGGGGGCCGTCCTGCTGCCTCTGCCCAGCGCCCTCGGACGCTGCCCACCCAAACCTGCGCCGCAGTGTGGCCTGACTCTGCTTTAAAACAAGCTGCAGTACTTTAACCTCACTTCCAAGATAAATTCTCTTCTTTAAGATAGGGCACCTCCTGTTACCTAAATTAAGTTCTACAGTTTCGGACGGTAATCTGAAAATAGCACTTCTATGTAAGGGCAGGGATAAACATTGTTAGAAAAGGCTGGCAGGCTACTTGCTTTAGGTGCCATCAAGGATACACAATATTAAGACTGTCACTTAATTCTTCTATGTTTAACTCTCTTGATTGCAGTTTTATCAAAGAGAACACAAATCAATATGCTATTATATAGGCAAAATACACAGTCTTTAAACTTTATATTCATGTATCACTTTTTCTTAAATGTTCAAAGATTTAAAGACTGCCACACCGACCTAGAGCAACTGTGACGTAGCACACCTGCCATCAAACCAAGTGAGCATGTACAAGCTGGCTCACCCACCTGGGCCTTTGAGGATTTTTGGGGCAGCTAAGTGGTTCTAACAGAGTAAAATATCTTCTTTCTGGAGAGTGGAGGGAAGCCTGAGAATTCTCAGCGTTTCCACTGACGGGCACCATGATCCTCAGGCAGGTGCAGGACGAGAGGCAACACTGGCAGGGCCAGTGTGCCGAGGGCTCGTCATCCAGACAAGAGGGCGTAAACCCGAGACCACAACCCAGAAGCCAGCCCAGACCGCAGCCGCCCTGGGCGACCAGCCAGGGCTCCACAGCACTGAGGACTCTGAGCTGCTGGCAGCACCAGGAGGTGCGCTCATTTGCATCCACCTGCTGCACCACTGGGCGGAAACGGCTGCTGCTGAAGCAGAATGCAGGCAGTTTTCACCAACAACGGAGCCGAGAAACCCAATTTCAGGAAGGAGGGTGTCAACCTCACTGTCAATCTACTTCAAACCTAATTTCCTCTCTTTTAGAATAAATATGCTATTAAAAAGAAAGGGAAATACTGTTTGAGCTACAGTATTCATGACATTTGCGAGAGAAAGTAAATTACAATCTTGGTCCACAAATTGAGGTTCTATCCTGGTTGTCTTTTTACCACAGTCTACTGATAAGATTCATATCTCATTTAAAAGCAGAAAAAAAAAAGTTAATTCTGTGGTAAAAACTTTTTGTGGGGCAAAATAAGAAGTACTTGTACAAAAGGAGGGCTACAAAGTTGAAAAGTATTTTTTATTGCAGATATTTTCATACACAATGTTAGCGGAATCGGTCTCCCTCCCCTCCCACAATGAAGCCACATTCCTATCTCATAAAAACATTCATGTGACACCCTCAACATTTTCATGTTACTCTTTTTTTTAGTACCTGGGGATTTGCTTTGGCTAGATTTTCTATTTTAACCCATGCTTCTTCTCGTTCTTTCATTTTTAGCTTCTCTCTGAAAAATAGTAAAATGTCATTTGTATTAGAGAAACGAATCACAAAGCCCACTGCGCCCAAGTGACTCAGTCACCCGCTCTCCCGCTCTGCATCCACATTCCCACTCAAGACAGCGTAAAATAAGCAGTATCTTACTATGAAAAACAAAAACAAAAACAAAAACAAAAACAAAAGATGTAGAGGTAAAGATCTTAAAAATATGCAAAAATTTAAACAAGTCTAAGAATTCAAATTCCTGAAGCACGTAAAAGTTCATCTCTATCTGCCCCTGCTCCTCTGAGCGGCGCCTGCACGGGGGCCTTCAGCATGGCAACGAGGGGCTTCTACGCCCTCTGAGAAGTGCGAGCGCACCACAGCATGGAAGAACCGCCTAAGAGCTGGCACCCAACCGACGGCGTGACGAGGACAGAGCCAGGGAGCACCGCTAAGGAGCCACCCGGGCTTCAGACACTACGCTGCCCGGACCGGGCATCACTGTGAGTGAAGACTGCACACTCAGGGCCCTTCAGAGAGCACTGCTGGCCTGTGCGCGGAGCCCGGCGGGCGCAGCCCGTGGCGCCTGCGTGCTGCTGCAGCTCTGTGGTGAGAGGACCACGCAGCTTGGAGATCGACGGAGGCGCCCCCAGGCCTCTGCAGGCCCTGCCCTGCGTTACGCACCAGCCTCTCAGCCTCTCCATCTCACTTCTGTGCATTCTGCTGTTTCTCTTCCCACACCACTAAGGAGATAAACTCCACAAGGTAAGGCCTCCCGCTTGTTCCGTTAACGGTGAACCTGGAGACCGCGCGCTGGGCCTGGGCCCTCGACGAACTCAGAGAGCATGGACGGCAGCTGCTGACACATGCAGACACACTCACTGCACGCTCAATCACTCATTCCAGGCCTGTCCACCCCGGCCAGCTTCCAGGGACACGTGAAGCATAAAACCCGCCACCCCACGGGCCACGCCCGCCGTGAGGACGTGCGCTGGCCACCGGCTAATCCCACAGCAACTGCCAAGCACGGCTTGGGGCAGGTGCCTTGGCACCCAGACCTTCACTGGACACGCGTGGGCCCTGGAAATGCTCGGCGCCAAGGGCGCGGGGCCTGCCTGGGGAACCCCCACGCTTGTCAGCACTGATGGAAAAGAATCATGCTATGTGGAGGTGAAGGCGCCCGCTCCCTCGTATGAGCCTGGCTGAATGTAATTCAAATTCTCGCCTTCTAAACGTGGAAATGACTGCCCATTCCAGCCTGTGGTGTCCCAGAGGAGATGGGAATTCTGAATGTTAAGTTCTTGACTAAAAACATGCCTTCTGCAGTGGTAAAACCAGCAGCACACGAGGGAGAGAAGAGCTGACTTCACAGAGGCGGTCTCCTAGAATGAGGTCCCAGCACGAGGTCTCAGCCTGCTTTCAAGTAGGAGAGGACCAGCTTTGCTTAAAGTGAAGAATGACTTTTCAGGATAAAACAATGGGAGAGGTTTATTCAGGATGAAGGGAAAAAAAACCCTTAAACAGGAACTTTTAAAAGGAGGAACTTACTTCAGCTTCTCTGCTTTGAACTGTTGGGTGCAGTCATCGAACAGTTTTTGGTTCATCTCCATGAAGAGCTTCAGTGCGTTGTATATCAAGCCGTGTATTGTCCTAGAAATAAAGCTTCACATTGAACTCAGGGTACTTGGCTGTTTTCACCCTTTCTTCTCCCATTTGCTCTGCAAATCGATCGGGCCATTTCCAGAGGCCGACATCCCCTCATTGCCCCAAGTTTAAGAGCCTGCCCTTACTTCTGTTTCTCAGACCCAGCTCTGTGGGCGCCCTGCCAACTGCTCTCACGGAGTCCCTGGGGCTCCAACTACTGTCCTGGATCACGGCAGCCAGAGCCACCTAACTCGCAAAAGGGAGTAAAAACACTGAAACTTGGGCAAATATAATTAAGACAAACTTAAATCAGATAGAGGACAAGAACAGAAGCATTTTATTTCCCATAAACATCAGTTTCCTTTCAATTTTATTCTTTGAGGACAGGAAAACTAATTTTAATAACACCAAAGTAGAGCTTTGGAAGGAAAAAGTGAAATTACCATAAAACAAGCTTAATGAAAACTTAACTCTCAAACCATAACTACTTTTTAACCTGCTTTGTAATAAAACCAAAATTATATTTAGAAAACACTTAAAAGAATTGTTTGTTCTCTGTAACGGAAGGAATTTAAAATCAATGACTAATCAGAGTGAACTTTCACATCAGACTCGAGTATGCACAGGAAGGATGGGTAACCTCGGGGGCTCTGCTACCACCTCCTGAGCTCCCTGAAACAATGAATGAAACTACAGAGAAGAGGTTGCCAGCAGCTGATATCCTGACAGCCACGGCCACTCTGCTCTTGCTATGACAGCAGAGACTGCTGCTGCTTTTTCTTGCCCTACAACTGCTACCGGCACCCATTGGCCCCATGACCACAGAACGGAAGGCGGCCACCTACTGAGCGCTGGCTGGGGGCTGGGTGCTGTATAGATATGCACACAGCTTTACTGGCACCTTTAAAAGGTGAAGTGTGCTCCCAAGCAAAGCTCTTCATGGCAGCATCTCAAGTAACCTTTCCAACACTCAGGTGGATGCTGTCATGGCCTTCATTTTCCAGAGGAGGACACGGCCGAGTGACCTGCCCTGTCTAGGGTCAGACAGCTGGTGCGCAGCAGAGCAGAGTCTGACTCCAAAGCCTGAGCCCCCCACCCATGCTGGCCAGCTGACACCACACCACAGGGTGGCCCGGGACCCCAGCGCTCCAGTGGGGCCGAGCCTGGCGGTGGGGCAGGCCTAGTGAACAGGTGGGGGGTGGGCTCAGTCACACTGGAGGCAGCAGTGCCACTGACCAGCCATGGGACTGTGGGTGGGGTGTTGGGTCCTCCTAGAGGCTGGATTCCCTGTAGATGATGGGCTAGGACCATCTCAGCTCTGCTCTTCCTGCTTTACACTCTGATTTAATGACTACAATATAGAAAGGAAAGACCTGGAATAGGGGAGAAGGCAAAACTCCAATATCTGTGTTTATCTGAATACCTTTAGTACCAATTCAATATATAAAATAATATGATCCCCAAACTGAAAGCTTTTCCTTCGATGGCTCAAGAAGACTCTCACTTGGTAAATCAATATATTTATCTTCATTAAGGAAAAGGACCACGGGGAGACCAAGATGCATGGGAGGCTCCCGAGTGTGTTCTGGGCCTCCTGCGGTCTTTTCTTCTCTAGGTGGGGACTGTAGAGGGATTTTAGGGGCTCTCTTGGGGGTGTGAGCAGGCTTGAAACCCTTGAGCTTTGCAGTGACCTTCAACTCCTCTAGAGGGGACTTTTGAAGAGACACAGAGATACTGCCTGCTAAATCAGCAGGGCCAGTGGATACAAACAAATATGCCTCCATGTCAGTTTTGAAATGGGGTAAAGGGACAAAAATTAAGTAGACCCACATGTCTACTTAATTATAAGTCCACAAAGAAACAAAACATCATTTTTCTGATAATTAGAATTCAGATTTCAGTTTGAATTGATTTGAAGTACCAGCAAAACAGGCAACAGTAAAGAATTACTAGGTAAGATGACAGACAGCTGTTCCTTACTTGTTCCAGTGGGTCTTGGAGTTGCGGTACAAGGAAGGAAACATGATGGGCAGAATCTTTGCGGCGTTGTCGCTGATTAAACTCATAATGTACTCGTTGTTCCAGTAGTACAGGGCTCGCTCTGCCACCTGGAAGACAGGATGCTCATGACTGCTCTGTGACGGGCTTTCCTACTTCCAGCCACAGCCTTTCCGTCAAACCTGCAGGCGGGACAACCAACTGCCCTGTGGCACAGAACCAGCACTGTTTCTGCAAGTTCAGAACGCTCCTGCCACATGTGTTCTGACAGAGGCAAGCTGACCTCCAGTGCATCAAGATGTCCCCCTCGTTTCTCCATTTACTCGACACGCATGGTGCTAGGTCCTGGGCTGGATGCCAAGGCCGCGAGTCACTCACTCGTTCAGCAGCCATTTACTAGCCTCCACTGTGCGCCGTGCCTCGTGAAGCCTGCACTCCTGGGGAGGAGGCAGATGGCAGGTGACCATGTCAGCTTACCAGAGGCTGCTCCGCCGCAAGCTGCGGGGCAGCAGGAAGGGGGCATGGGGACGCAGGAGTGTGGGGCGTGGCTTCCACTGACAATAGCGGACCAGAGAGCAGGGGTGACAGCTCAGCAGCACCTGAAGGGCCCGCACAGGGCCAGGCTGAGGGGTGACGAGGATGCACGGCTGAGGAAAACGGACAGGGGCGGGGAGGAGGAGCCGAGGCTGCACGTGCCCTCAGGGCCTGCTGCAAAGGCCCTGGAAGCATAGGGGGGCCTTTACTCTGGTCAAGACGGAAACCATGGGAGGAGGGCTTTCCCCATTTTTATTACTGAAAATTTCAAACATACAAAAAAGCTGGAAGACTTGACTCCTGACGCCTTCTATCCCTCCACCTAGACCCGACATCTGTTAACACCCCTGCCATGTGTGCGTTCTTCTCCACATACACACACAGGTAAGGCTTTGCGAGCCATCTAGAAGTTCACTGTAGTCTTGATGACATTACCCCAAGTGCTCTCCTAAAGGGAGGGACCAAATACCTGCTTCAGAAGCACAACAGTGTCACTGTACCTAAAAACAGATGCTTACAGCTAAGAGCAGCACTGGAAGGTTTTGAGCAGAGGGATGACGTTTCTGCCCACCAGAAGCTTCCAACCTGGTGGGGAGGCTGACTAGAGATTCGGAGGTCCCAGTGGGGTGCGCCAGGCAACAACACTGAGGCACGGAGGGGTGCGATGGGAGAAGGGGGCTGAGTCAGTGCAGGCCAGGAGTGAATTCACAGAAGGGGAGGGGAAAAGACAGATACAAGAATGCAGAGCGTGGATTTTTAAAGCAGCAAACATTAGTGGCTTCTAAGATAAGCAGTTCTTACTAAAAGTTCAAGACCTTGTATTTTACAAAGCAGCTAGTGGCCCACAAATGTAATGGGGGGTAATACTTCAAGACTGAATTAGAAAATAGAAGTTTAAGATACTTAAAAGGTTTGAATTTTGAACAGCAAACTTTTTTTTGATGGCAAACAAATCTGAAATTTAAAAATCTAAAACCTAAAAATTAAGTGAACTGGCCTTGTGTGCATGCTTGGAAAGGACTCTGGAATATACCGAGGAGCAGATGCCAAGTTGGGAACAAGTGTGTGAGAGGAAATGCCTTTGAGACAAGTGGAGAGGGAGCTGGGGGAGCCTGGAGAGGCTGTGGGGTTGGGGGTGGGGGGGGGGAGCCCAGAGACTGGTAGAGCAGGTCCAAGTTAGGGAGGGGGGGGGGGTGGAAGCACTCTCCCTGGCCCTGCAGCCCTGAGTCTTGGGGTCCAAGGAGGCTCTGTAAGGCAGCTGGAGCCTGTGAGCCACAGCCAGCTCCAGGGGCGTCCTGGGCCTCCCAGTTCCTGCCTCGACCCTGGATTTGGGAGCCTGGGAGTCTGGCAGCCGGAAGGTCCTGGAGGCCTGCAAGGTGCACTCTTGGGCACGCTGATCTCACCTCCCACCTTGAACCTGCCCCTCATTTTCCTGCTACGTGCTGGTATTAAAAGAGACACCAGTATTCACTTGCCAGAGTATTCTCGTGGAAGCTGCAGCACTGCCACAGCGACAGCTCTTTTTGATGCAAGGACGAGGCTCAAGGCCCCCAGGAAACCCTCTGTGATGCTCCAACCTCTGAGGCCTGGGCTGCGGCACCCACGGTTTCCAGGTGACAACAGGTGCTTCAGGAAGGTCCCTTTCCTGGATGTAGCAAGTGGTGCACTATACAGAAATGCCAACAACAGAACCTGGCACCTCCCTGGAGGGTTCACCACTGGGCCCGACAGGTGCCATACACCAGGAAACAGATGCCTTACTTCTCCGTCACTGGCTGTGCTTTCTTGTCTTAATTCTGCTGGTTTCGATGACCTCTTTTCATAACGTCCTCAAAGGTTCAATCTGGAGGCTCCCTCGTTCTCGCAGCCTTTTCCCCATCAGCCAGGCTCTCAGTAAAGTGGCTCCAGAGGCATTTCGAGAGCTTGTGGATGCCTCCCAGGCAGCCCCCTCCCGGTCAGGAGTAACGCCTCCTGTCTTCTCCAGGGTGAACTCCCAGGAGGCTCACGCTGCACCCAGACCTTGCCCTGCTTGCAGGTGACTCCGAATGACCGACCTGCAGGGCCTACGGAGGGAGCTAGGGGACCAGGCGGAAAGGGATGAGGCGGAACCCAGCGCTGACAAAGGTGGAGAAGGTGAGTTCATTCATGATGCCAGAAATGGAGGAGCTGGTGGAGGGAGAGAATTTCAGAGCTCAATGCTCCTGGTATTAGCTGCTGATTACTCAGTTGTAGGAAACAAAGTTTTCCCTATCAGGGAGCACACTGAGCTTGAGACAAATGAGAGCTTTACAGAGTAGCTATTTTTAACTACTCACTGAAAAGCGTGCTTTCAGTGGTGGGGGGACAAGACACTAAAGCACATTTTATACAATTAAAAGTTTACTTTGAGGTACAATTCAAGTTAAAAACTTGAAAGTTACCTTTAAATTATATAAGAAGCAAAACACGACCAGCCAAAGTGTGAAGCCTATCATTTCCAAAATAAATTTTCTGAAATCATTGGATGGTCTTCCCAGACCCCACGTACCTGGAAATGTGGACTGGAAACACACTTGGCTAACTGCCTAAAAAGAGGCTCCATGATCTTGACAAATTCCGATGGTTCAATAACATCTAAAATTTCTTCTAATTCATTTAAGAACATGACTTCTTTTGGACTGTGAGTCTTTGGCCAGTATTTGAGAAGTGCCATTACCACCTACAAAAAGAAACACAGATAGTGATGCCTGATGTCCCAATTCCCAGGGACAAAGAAGGCTGTATTCGTGAAGGAAGCTCCACGGCAAAGCCACAGAAGAAGGTGCTTTTCTCCTGGCAGAAGAAATGAGGATTCAGTAAATTAGTACTTTTTTTTTTT
>JAKSZT010054523.1:7894863-7911220 GCA_026826555.1 Tolypeutes matacus | reverse complement strand
AAGAAAAGAAAGAAAAGAAAGAAAAGAAAAGAAAGAAAAGAAAGAAAGAAAAGAAAAGAAAGAAAAGAAAGAAAGAAAAGAAAGAAAGAAAAGAAAGAAAAGAAAGAAAGGAAAGGAAAGAAAGGAAATAAATAAATAAATAAATAAATAAATAAATAAATGACAATGCCTACCCTTTAGAAAGAAAGAAAGAAAGAAAGAAAGGAATGACAATGCCTACCTTTTCTTTTCTAACAGTATTTTAAAACTTTTAAGCCGTACTTGAAAGTTGAAACTGGCACCTGACATACCTGAATGGACTAATCAGGGCATACAGCCTTTTTATTTTTTTCATATAAAAGTAGCTTATTTTATTGTCCTTTTTATTTTTTTTATTTAAAAAAAAATTTTTTTTTTTTTTTAAAGATTTTATTTATTTATTCATTTCTCCCCCCCTTGCTGCTTGTGCTCGCTGGGTCAGCTAACCACGCCGTGTGGGCGGGCTTGCCTTCACCAGGAGGCCCCGGGAACCGAACCCGGAACCTCCCATATGGTAAACGGGAGCCCTACTGATTGAGCCACAGCCGCTTCCCCCTTTTTATTTTTAATAAGGATAAGATGCCGAAAAAATCAGAAATCACAAACCCAAATACCGAACGAGGCAAGGATCTTAAAATAGTCACACTCTAGGCTGGAAAGAATTTTCCAGAGTCAAACCTCTGTAGAGCAAGCCCTCACTACGAACCCCTGGACTGACGTGTGCCGTCAAACCAGGTATTGTGAAAGCAAGTAAATGCACAATTTAACAGATACAACCATTCAGGTGGTTTAAGTGAAAGGAGTAAAGTAAATGCTTAGAATAATCACTGCAATAAAGGAAATTTTAATTAAAATTATGCAACTTTAAAAAACTTTAACATGAGAGCAGATGGAGCTCAGTGGCTGAGTGCCTGCTTCCCATGTATGAGGTCCTGGGTTCAATCCCTGTTACTTCCTAAAAACAAACAAGCCAAAAAACCAATCTATAATAATGAAACTAGTCTATTTATTAGGACCGTAACTTAAGTTAAAATGAGAAAGCTGTTTTTAACGGCAATTCGGTATGCAGACATGGTGTCACCTTTCTATCTAGCAAGCCCACGTTTCACAAGGTGTGCTGCTGCTAGAATCAGGAACCTGACTGGGGAGCGTGTACTTACTGGCTCGGTGAGGGTGCTGTCCTTTTCTAAAAACTGGACTACACAGTACGCCAGCTAAAAAGGAATGGGAGAGAAGAGCATTAACAGTTCACTGTAAAATGAAAACGCTGCTATATTTCTTTTTTTTAATAGACTATTTTTAAAGATTTATTTTATTTATGCCCCCCTCCCCCTCGTTGTTTGTGCTCGCTGTCTGCTCTCAGCGTCCATTGGCTGTGTGCTCTCTGTGTCTGCTCGTCTTCTCTTTAGGAGGCACTGGGAACCGAACCCGGGACCTCCCATGTGGAAGAGAGGTGCCCAATCACCTGAGCCACCTCTGCTTCCTTTGTTGTGTCTCTTGCTGTGTCAGCTTGCCACGCCTGCCCGCTGCTCTAGCTCACCTTCTCCAGGAGGTACTGGGAACCGAACCCAGGACCTCCCATGTGGTAGGCGGAAGCCCAATCCCTTGAGCCACATCTGCTTCCTGCTGTATTTCTTCTAGCATCACGTTTGGCATCTTCCTGTGAGGAGCTCAAAGTGCTTCTCTTGGGCTGACCGGGTCTTGGCCAGCAGTGCCCTCCACCACAGCGTGCCCCCCGCGGGGTGTGGGCTCCCCTGGGGTCTCTTGAGCAGGGGCCCCAGGAGCCTGATGCCAACACATCAGAAAGCTAAAGGGTCTTTTAGACCAAGCCCACAAGTCAGCCCGAGCCTGGGGTACTTTTCTTGCTGTCCTTTTGGAGGTTGTAATGGACAAGTAATCTACGGCTGGGAAAAGCCAAATTAAGACCTAGTTCCATGTGAGATTTCTGAACCGTTACTTTATCAAACAGTTAAAGAGGACTGCTTAATAAACTGGCTGTAAAGGCACTGCCACAAACAGCTGCTGGAGAGAGCACTCGAAGCCAGCGCCAGGCTCCTTTAGGGAATCCCCTTGTGTAAGCTGCCCCGCGCTACGAACTTCCCCCAGGGGTTGGGGGGCTCGTGTGTCCTGAGGCACAGGCTCATACGCGCCTGCTTGGGGGCAGGCCCCAGGACAAACTCAAATTCAAAGAAACACACTGACTGGAGCTGGAGGTGGGGTCTCCCCACACTCCTCCTTGCGCTGCAGTCGGCATAGCGTAAGTTCTGTCTACACATATGGATAAGGAGGAAGGAAAACCAAACCTCCGAGGGAAACGCAGCCAACCAGCTGGATAGTAACCACTTAGTGGCCAATTTTTCAATGTAACTAGTTCAGGTTTCCACAAGGTTTTAAAACCCCACTTTTTTTTTTATTTTTAACTTTTCCATAGGCCATGGGCATATGGGCTTTTTTTTCACTTTAAAGTATGAGATTTTAAATTCAGAAAGTAAAAAACTTTCTTCTGAGAAGCCTCCCTGACTCCTTTCACAGCCAGTCACTCTTCTCTGCTTAAATTTAGAAATTCTGTACTCCAGAGACTTCTCTGACCGTCTTGGCAGGGAATGCTCTTTACCCTCTTACTCTCTCCATCACCTCCAGAACCCTGTTACCTGAACCAACATCAGCACGTGACAAGGAATCACTCCCAGGTGCACCCCTGCCCAGAGCCCGTGCGAGCGGTGGCCCCAGGGGTCCCTGGCGTGGACGGTTACCTGGGGGTGGTAGACGCTCAGGGACTTCACCTTGTGCAGCGGTAGTAGCACCTTCAGTAGGAAAATCTTGTGCTCTTCTTTCAGTGGTAAGGCAAACCCATTGATTATGCTGTGAAAAGAGGAATGATTCAAAGTTTCAGTATTTACAAACTTCAGGTTTTTAAAAAGCCTCTTGGTGTTTTTCTTTCAGTTTGTGTGAAAGCCTGAAAACCAGCAGGCAATATGTTACAGAAAAAGGAGGATATCATCAGAAATTAAAGAACAATCTTTAAGGAAGCACAGTCATTTTTATCTTTTTTTTAAAGATTTTATTTATTTATTCATTCATCCCCCCCTTGCTGCTTGTGCTCGCTGGGTCAGCCAACCACGCCGTGCGGGTGGGCTTGCCTTCACCAGGAGGCCCCGGGAACCGAACCCAGGCCTCCCATATGGTAAACGGGAGCCCCACTGATTGAGCCACAGCCGCTTCCCTCGTTTTTATCTTTGTACCTAAAAGATACTTTAAAAATTCTGGGCCCACCAGCTGGTGCCCCTGAGGACACAGCCTCTTCCTTCCCAGCTACTCCCAGGTGGCTGAAGGGGGCGGCCCTGAGGACCCCCAACTCCAGGCGCTCGCCACACCCAGCCGGCGCCACCACCCTCTGGCTTGCACTGTTGCAGGGTTTTGTCAGTCTTCCGGCATTTTCCCTTCCCTGAGTAGTTCAGGCAGAACCAAGGCAGAGTGTGTGTGTGCAGAATGGGTGTGAGGTAAAACTCAGCAAGAAAGCTTTTCTCCTCTGCAGGGGAGGGTTCCTCCTGGTAGCTGCTAAACAGAAGCTTTTATCTCAAACATCAGTAGTTGATTTTTTTTTTTTTTTTTTAAAGATTTTATTTATTTATTCATTTATCCCCCCCTTGCTGCTCGTGCTCGCTGGGTCAGCTAACCACGCCGTGCGGGCGGGCTTGCCTTCACCAGGAGGCCCCGGGAACCGAACCCAGGGCCTCCCATATGGTAAACGGGAGCCCCACTGATTGAGCCACAGCCGCTTCCCAGTAGTTGATTTATCTGGTCTTATAATTAGGCAAGCACAGACCCGTCAGGGAGACCTCCAGAAAGAGTGAAAGCCATGTCTCCACTGGCCTCCCTTGCCCATTAACCTCAGGGCACGGGGGGTGGCTCAGGAAGGGCCAGTCTTGAGTGGCCCATCCAGGGTGCTATGCTCACGCACCTTGGGGTGGGGCGGGGGAGACTCCAAGACAAAACACGTGGGAAACGGACCACGGCAGAGGGTCGCACAGTCGCCCCTGTGCACGCTGTGCCCAACACCTTCCTTCACCCCACCCGATGCGACTTCCCATTTTATGGACAAGGAAAGGGAGGCTGCACAGCTCAGGAGCTGCCTCCCATGGCACACTGGGATGCACACTCTTAGGCACTCGCTCCCCTTTCCCGGGGGGAGCCAGCCCAGAGCACAAAACTAACCGGAGCGGAATTCTCAACGACTAACATTTTTTCAAATTATACCTCAAACAGCAAAGGCAGTTTTCTTAGAGTTACTGGGTAAGACCCCTGAGGAAGGATTTTTGTGTTCACCTAACTCTGGGAATCACTAGACTGGACAAAAGCACCGTCCCGGCAGGGCCTCTCAGGGCTGAGGCACGCACTTCCCTGGAAAGGCAGGCGAGAACAAGCGCAGCCGGGTCCTTCCGGCCCCGGGATCCATGAGAACTGGGGACACTGGGTCCGGAGCCCCCACGTGAACTCCGTAGAGGTCATTGATTTTTAAATGACAGCAAGCAAGAACTTTACTTGGATTAAAGCGATGAAAATTCTGAAATGTTAATAAGTATACATATGAAAAACTTATACAATCAAAGAAATTTGAAATAGCAGCATTAACTTAATACCCCAAATATATAATAATGGTCATTCTTCACAAAAGCTCCTAATATAAACCTGTTTACACACTGCTCTTGAGGAAATAATTAAAATTGTTTCCATTGTAATGATGTAGAATCTACATATGGATTATGCAAATTGGAGAGATGTCCTTTAGTGTGTTCTAATTCAAGAGTGAACACCTATTAAGTAAAATCTTATGTAAATTATTTTAGAAGATAGTTTAATAACCTTGCTTTGGGAAAAGGGGCAGTAGAACTAAGTGTACTGGATCATTCTGGCATAAATTCCATCTAGAAGTCATTTGCTACCAATAATATAGTGACATACCTTCCCAATATTTCCAGTAATTCTGCTATGCCATTGTGATGCTCTGTTTCATAAATAAACCTAGGAAGAGAATTGTCAGTTAGAATTAGACACTGGAAGCTGGACAGATTAGGAGGGAAAGGCCTGGCCAGCCAACGCCAAGCCCAGCTCTGCGAACACAGCCACCACCGGCCTCCCGTGGGCTGCGGGAGCTCCTCATCCTGAAAATGCACAACACCTTGATGGCAGAGAGCCCATCTTGTTCAAGGTTTTTTTTTTCAACATTTTATCTTGAAAATTTTCAAAAATACAGAAGAGCTGAAATCATTTACAGTGAACGCCCAAGTTTTAACCACTAGATTCTACAATTCACATTTTTCTAGACTTGATTTTTATCACATATACATCCACCAATCCATGTTATTATTATTATTATTATTTTTAAGATTTTATTTATTCATTTATCCCCCCCTTGCTGCTTGTGCTCGCTGGGTCAGCCAACCACGCCGTGCGGGCGGGCTTGCCTTCACCAGGAGGCCCCGGGAACCGAACCCGGGGCCTCCCATATGGTAAACGGGAGCCCCACTGATTGAGCCACAGCCGCTTCCCCCATGTTATTTTTTCTATTGCATTTCAACGTAAGTTGCTGTCTCACTCAATTTTAGAGCCTCCAAGTTCGGTGCAGGACCTGGCAAAGGGAAGAAGATATCTCCTCAACCCCTCTCGGGCCACCCCCCCCTTTTCCTCTGCCGTCCTTCTGGAACACCGACCTGATATAGCCCTGATTCGCCTCCTCCAAGAAGCCTCTCCTGGGACACTGCGGAAGCTGCTCCAGCCCCTCGCCCTCTGGAGGGGAGCAGGCGCACAGGACCTTCCCTGCTGTGCTACGTCCCCAGGGCGAGGGGCAGGCCTGGCACCTACTGGATGCTTAAGGGACAGGGGCCTTGGAAGGCCAGTGGCCTCTCCCCCAGGTACTCCCACAAAGAGCCCACCCATACCCCACAACCTTGCTCACCCAGGGTCAGTCTACACAGACATGTGACACACTCAGGGTCAACAGGAAGGAGCCTGCCACATGATAACTGTTGATTTAGAGACAGCGCTCACACAAAAAATGTGTAGTGATTAAAACTTTTGACTCTGAAATTCCCGTCCTTGTTTCAGGGCAAAGGACAGGTCAGACGCCCATCAGCTACAATGTCCCTGAAGCCTGGGTCTTCATCTTCTGTACTCCTGAACGGCCAAGACCCACTGAGAGGCTGGTGCTCAACCGGACCCCAAAGGAGGGCACTGACTGAGCGAGGGTGCGGAATCAAGGCACGCACACGGGGCGCACAGCACGAGGTGGGGCAGAAAAGCGGACACGACACAGGCGGAGCAGCTCCAAGAGCCGCTTCAGGAACTGGGCATCAGGAGTGCTGACCTCTGAGCAGGAAAAGGAGGCAGGGAGCCAATGCAGCCCGGTGGCAAGGCTGACCGTGGATACTGAAGGCTGGGTTTCCCTTTTGGACCTGGTGGTCTCCTTCCCACACCTCCTCTGTGGTGCATGGGCACTGCGAGTCTGAATGAGCTGCGGCCAGAAGGAAGCCACGAACTCCATGGCAGTCCCGTGTTTAGAACACCCGATTGGAAGGCTCCCTTTTGCTTCGTTACCGTATTTGAAATACTTAAAACAGTTTAGACATACAAAGTGATAACTCTGCACATAGCACAACCACGCAACTCTAGAGGTGTGCAACTGGTCCTCCAAAATAGAGACACCAGTGCCCATTGGGGCACGGCTGCTTACAACTCCACCAGCTTTGACATTTATTTATTTATTTATTTTATTTTATTTTTTTACCGGGAGGTCCCGGGGAGCGAACCCGGGTCCCTCCATATGGGAGACGGACGCCCAATGAGTTGAACCACATCCGACCCCGGGCTTTGACATTTAAATACGGAGAATTTTCAGCTATGAACCTTTGTTTTCCTAACTTGACCTTACTATATTCTTACTGATAAATTCTTAATTTCTAATTATTTTAATGATTTGAAGATGGCACAAAAATGAGAAAGCAAGTATAGTTCTTCTGCTTCTTCGTTTTGAGAGCGTAGAAGTGGGAAGGAAGCTGTAAAGATCCACTGAAAGGAGGCGAGTTGACTTGCTCTTTCAGCAAAGAAGGAATCAGGATAGGGCCCCCTAATAGCTGAGCTGGAACCTGCTCGCTGGAGGTCATTGCCTCCTTCCCAAGGCCACACAGAAGGGGAGCTGGTTTCTCCTGCTTGGATCTGGGCTGTCCTTGTGACTTGCTCTGACCAATACAAAGGGCGGGAATGGCTCTCTCAGTTTAAAGGACCAGGAGCTTCTGTTTCTTGCTGCCCTGCAAGAAGCTGGACTACCCAGGGCCCCATGCTGGGAGGAAGCCCCAGTTGGTCACAGAGAGGCAGGGCATAGGGGAATGCAGCTACGGACTAAAGTAGACAATTATTCTAGCAAAGGAAGAACTTGTATCACTAATAAAGACAGCAGTCACCAGAGGTTCTGAGGGGATGGAGAGAGAATAGGTGTAACATGGGGCATTTTTGGGACGTTGGAATCATCCTGTATGACACTGCAATGACAGATACAGGCCATGTATCAGCCAAGGGGTGCTGATGCGAAATACCAGAAATCAGTTGGCTTTTATAAAGGGTATTTATTTGGGGTAGAAGCCCACAGTTACCAGGCCATAAAGCGTAAGTTACTTCCCTCACCAAAGTTCATTGCCACGTGTCGGAGCAAGATGGCTGCCGACATCTGGGAGGGTTCAGGCTTCCTGGGTTCCTCTCTTCCCGGGGCTTGCTTGTCTCCGGGCTCAGCTCCTCTGCTATCTCCACAAGGTCAGCTGTAGACTATGAGGCTCTCCAGGCTTTGCCTCTCTCCACAAGGCCAGCTGTAGACGGTCAGGCGAATAGCTCATCTCTTTTCCCCGGGCCTTCTTTCCTTCCTCACGACCAAGCTCCTCTGTGTGCTTACTTCCCCAGACTCCAGCATTAAAACTCAGCACCAGAACTCCAACTCAAAACTCTGCTCTGCCATGTAGTTTTAGCTCTGAGTCCCCACCCACCAAGGGGCAGGGACTCAATATCCTAATGACATGGCCCAATCAAAGCTAATCATAATTTAATCACACCCAGAGGAACAGACCAGTTTACAAGCATAATCCAATATCTATTTTTGGAATTCATAAATAATGCCAAACTGGTACAGGCCATTATACATTTGTCAAAACCTATAAAACTGTGTGGGGCAAAGTGTAATCTAAAATGTAAACTGCAGACAGTGCTTAGTAGCAATGCTTTAATATGCGTTCATCAACTGTAGCAAACGTACTAGTGAAAGGTGTTGTTAATGGGGGAAAGTGTGGGAGGGGGAGGGGATGGGGTATATGGGTATCCCCTATGTTTTCGATGTAACATTTATATAGTCTAGAGCTCCTTTATTTATTTATTTATTTTTAAGATTTTATTTATTTATTCATACATCCCCCCCCTGCTGCTCGCGCTCGCCGGGTCAGCCAACCACGCCGTGCGGGCGGGCCCGCCCCCACCAGGAGGCCCCGGGAACCGAACCCGGGGCCTCCCATACGGCAAACGGGAGCCCCACTGACCGAGCCACAGCCGCCTCCCTAGAGCTCCTTTAAAAATAAAGAAAAAAAACGCTTGGGAAAAAAAAAAAAATGCTTGGCCAGCCCCCAAGTTCCAGCAGCCCAGCTGGGGTGCCAGACATTCGAGCCCCAGCAGAGCCTCCAAGCTGGCCCCGTTCCGATGGCAAACCTGTGAGAAACAAGCAGCTGTTGCTGTTTTAAGCCACTAAGGTGTGGGGTCTGTCACGCGGCGAAGGGTGCGGAAGTGCGGCTCTCCCTTGGGCACCGGGCTCCAGGCCCTGCCGTATGCAAGACAGGGACGAGGAGCGCACTCAAGTGCCGCTCAACTCACTTTAAATTTCTAAAATAACTAGAATGAGAAACTACAGAAATAAATGAGAACTTTATATCAACATTTTCAATTAGTTGAAGTACTTCTAAAATAGTTGTCTTCTTACAAGATACAGCTGTGCCACAAAGAACTAGATGAACTGAAAACACCTATCAAGCTCTTTCTCCTTATCTTCCTCTCACCTGAAATGGGGAGTCACGTGGAAAAGGGGGCGATCCAGACTGATTATGGAGTATAAATAACATGTTTACTTTTAATTGCTTATGCCAGAAGAGATAATTATAGAAAAGCTTATTGAAGAACAAAACAAATATCCCACAAATATGGGCATACCGAGAAATGAACTCAGTTATGTTTAACTTCTGAGTAATCTACTTATATATTTGGGTTATTAAAAAGTTCTTTACGGATAGCACATTTTCTACTTCTTTTATTGCAGGTATTCAATAGACTTTGACTCTGCTATCGGAACACACCCAGGTGTTAAAGAAAAAAACATGTCAGATAGGGCTCTAATTTTAGGCTTAAAAGACAGGAAGTTAAATTGTACCTGTTCCCTACTGCTTAAGCAGGTATATTATGTTTGGGTAAGTACATAGCCAAGTAACTATCTAGTTAGAAAGGAAGCATGAATGTGGCATCTATGTTTCCACAATTTAAAAAAGAGAAAGGAAGAGCAACTAAACAGGCCATGGCTCTTTAACTGCAACACCTGCTCCTGGGTGGGATCTAGCAAGAGAAAAGCTCAAAGGGCAGGACTAGGACATGCTGGACACATGCAGTCCTAGAATCCAGACCGGCAGCTGGATCGATGCTAAACTGCCTGAACCTGTGAACTGCACCCAAGCGGGTCCCTAAGTGAACATCCCCATTCTCAGGAAATGCGCCCTGCAGTGTTGAGTGTCCAGGAGCGGGATGCACATGCCCTATGTTCAAGTGTTCTGAAAACGGACCGAGAAAGAGACACACACACAGATAGATGGACAGATGCAATATATGGCGAATGTGGCAGAACATTATAACAGGTGGGTCTGGGCACTGGGGTGGGGTAGGGAGAATGTTGGAGGGGACTGTATTACTTTTTAACTGTCCTGTATGTTTGAAAGTATTTCAAAATTAAACATTAAAAAAAAGGAGGGGGACCCTGATACCAAGAAATGTGGAACAGGAATATGACTCTTGAGGAGCCGTCA
Source organism: Tolypeutes matacus (assembly GCA_026826555.1). Lineage (NCBI taxonomy): Eukaryota > Metazoa > Chordata > Mammalia > Cingulata > Chlamyphoridae > Tolypeutes > Tolypeutes matacus. Next base: position 7,901,108 of record JAKSZT010054523.1, on the reverse strand, counting down.
TGCTCTGATCACAGGAAGCCCGAAAGCCAGGTTGCCTCCAGTCCCATGCTCTGTCACATAACTGTACTGGAGGCGGGGAAGCAGGAAAGTGTCCAAAGGAGAGGCATGCACACGGCCGAGGGCTCTACCTCTGTGACGTCAGCACCACGCGTGAGGGTAAGCGAGAGAACGATACCCCAATGAGTGCAGAGGGGAGGACAAGGGCAGACTTCAGCTCCGTGGCTGAACATGGGGCTGTGGCAGACGAGAGGAAGTGGGGCTGCAATTCCGGGGGGATGGGGCCTGCGGTGTCTGCAGGTTGTGGCTCCATACCTGCCACCCTTTATTTGGCTGCTGTTTGTCAAGTCTCAGTCCCCCCTTCTTTTCCTGTGCTTCATCATGGCAACTAAGCAAGTGAGGGCCGTCAAGGCCCCTGTGGTGCCAGGGCTGCTGCTCCCTGGGCTCTCCAGGCAGTGGCTGGCACCAGCACCCCCACGCAGCAAGGGGCCCCCAGGGCTGGCGCCGAAGCTAGACTATGAGCAAACTGCCCATGTCTCGTCTCCCAAGGGCCCTGCTGTGCTGTTCCGTTACTGTCAGGGAAAGACGCGTCTACCTTGTGCTTCCAACCAGGCTTTCCCTTTGCCTGGGCCCTCCAGATCGCCAACACAGGTTCACATTTCTCCTGGGACTTCACCTCACACCTTCCTTCTTGTGCTGAGATGCAGTGAGGTAGTGCACAGGTGGAAGGCAAACGTTGGCTTCAGACAGAATCGCTCCATCTCCATCTCAGAGGAAAACTGGAGGACGTGTGGTGAGGAGCTGGGGCAGCGAGCGGCAGTGATGGAGTGAGGGACAAGGACGGGAGAGGAGGAGAGGAGGGCAGGAGGGCAGGAGGGCCTGGCCAGGAGGATGCTCCCAACCCAGTGTGGTAAACCTGGTCCACCTGTCCATGACAGGAAGGCTGCTCACAAAGAAAAAAATTACTGGTTCTTATTTAGATGTCAAAGAAAAGAAAATGAGGTGGCGGGGAGTAGTGAATGTTAAAATGAACATTACTGTGCAAAAATACAAACGTCATCCACATACCGACTTACCTATAAAATATATTATTTATCTGTTTTCTGATGTAAGCTCTTAAGCCTAAGAATTTTCCATAGATTCTGTGAAGCGTAGTTTTAAGAAAATCTCTCTCCCGAGGATCTTCACTGTCAAAGAGTTCTAAAAGCTTCAAGAAGAAAAAGATACTTAGTGAGTCAATGGTCTCCCTGGAGGTCGGGGTATATCAAGTTTTAGTTAATTTGTACTTTACCTGCAATACAAACTTCTGATCAATATATTTCTTCGCTATATTAGGTTGGAAATCTGGAGACTCTAAAAATCTTAAGAAAAATTCATAAACAAGCTAGAGGGGAAAAAAAGAACAATGAGTCAAATAACATGGTATTTTACTAAATGGAAATTAAAATGCACCATGAATTGAATCTACGTGCCTGACAATAGTAGCCTCTTTAAAAAGGCATGTATCTATGAAGCTAATGTTAACTTATGTGGCTTAACTTAGGAAGTGGTGAGGGCCATTATTTTATCTAGCTAAGAACACAGACTAAACCCTTCAATGGCATGTAGACAAAAGTCTCCCTGGCTGATGTCGCTGGTGCTTAAACGGTCCTGCTTGAAGAGCACAAGGACACAGCAGGACACAGCTGCCACAAACCGTGCCGTGACCACCGTGTCCAGGCCCAGAGCCGAGCGCAGAGGACACCTGGGAGTGTAGGGCCAGGAGGACCCACAAAACGCAGACACCGAGCCCCCACCTCCCGGGCCTGGCAGGTTCCTTCCCCGTTAAGGTGCATGCCTGCCATGTTCACGCACGATGCCAGAGCACTGTGACGGGGCAGTCAAGATGGGCCCCTCTCCTTCCTGCTCCACTGCCTCTTCCTGGCCCCTCGCTCCCCAGCCTGGCCATGGCTTGCGGCTAGCGCCAGCCCCCGGGCCTCTTACGGGCGTCCTAGCCCCCGGGCTCCCTTCCTCTGGCTGGCCTTATAATTGCACTAAAACGGCATCAGCCACCACTGAGCTTGGGGAGTATCACAGGCACACATTAAATCTAAGTACCCAAAACAGGGAAATGTCTGCTTACGGCCTCCAGGTCTGAACTCCACAGCTCTCAACAAAGTGGCAGTTTCCATTTAAAAACACTGGCAATTCCATATCTTCTAATTTGTAGAGTGTCCAAGCAAACAAAAAACCCACTACTATTTCTAACAGTTTTCTTGCATTTACAAGCCTGCCAGGACTTGAACCACTCAGAGCAGAGCCCATTTGTTTCCAGGTGAAGGGAGGCCCCAGGGCCCAGGAACACAGCATGCAACTGCACCCAGGGCGCCCGAGCACCCCCGCCGCCGAGTACCTGTAGGTGAGGCCAGGCTGCTTCTAACGTGGGCTCGTCTTCCTCTGGGTCAAATTCTGCTCCCGTAGGGTTGGACGAAGGTGGTAATGTTCGAAACATGTTAACTGCAAACTAAAATCCACATGTTCTACAATTATAACCAGGACATTAAAAATCCAGAACATTCTTACAAGTCTTAAGTGATTTTAACGATAGCTTCTTCCCGTGGGTATCTGGCTCATCCTTGTTCTCAATATTCAAAGCAGTGGGGGTCCCTAAAGGACCCTGGATCAAAGCTGCAGGGGAACGCGACCGCCTTGGGCAGGTGACAAGTTCCTCCACTAGACTCTTAGCTGTCAAACCTTGAAAGACAACCAACCCCAACAAATGCTGACGGGGCGATGCCTTCTGAGGGCGAGGGCAAGGTCATGAAGGAAGTACTAGGACTGGAAGTGGTGAGAAAATGACAATGGCCATACCGGGTGGGATGTCTCAGTGCCAAGGACGCTGAAGTACTCCGATGTGCAATCAACAATGACAAGGAAAAGCAAAGCAAGAGCAGCCTCGAGCGGGAGGCTAGAGGACCACCCCACAGCAAGGAGAGGGCTGTGCCCCTCGGCAGCTCTGAAGGGCAGCCTGGACAGGCACCAGGGCGGACCTCAAATGCCTCTCCGGCTGTGTGGACTTGAGAGAAAGTGATTTAGGAACAAGCCGTCTCTCGGGTTTGAAGGTTCCTCCCAGGTGGCTCAGTTTCCTTTCCTCTAATCTCCACCTTTCTATTGCCCCCCCACGGTTGCCACTACCCCAGGCTTTTCTCGTGCCATAAAATCCGTGTATTTTATGACAGATGTTCTCTACATAGATTCTAGAATTCTTTGGCTCAAGGCACATTTTAATGACCATATGGTTATTATGAAAGGTTAGATCTGAAAATAAAGCAAAACATACCTGGACAGATTAGTGATACAAAATATAAAAGTTTAGTTTTCTATATCAACAATTTACAACCCGTTTTTCTTTTGCAGTACGTTTAAATATGATCAGCTACTCTACTTAATCTTTGAAACCAGCACAGGCCAGCGACAGAACTGCCTCTGGTCAATGACTCTTAGAGATGGTGCCATCACTCCCAAAAGCCCAAAATAAAAAGAGAGTGACGGAGAAGAGAAAACCGGATTCCATGACAACAGTGAGAGGCATCTAGGGAGGCCTTTCAGATGCAGCCTTGCGGCAAGCAGGCAGATGCTGCATGGGGCTGCCCCGTCTTGCTTCTTTTCTTTCCTGTTCTTGACTCTGAACTCCAAGCCTCAGCACCTTTCCACAGAGGAGCACTGAGGCATCCGCTATGGAGCCCTGAGCGCCACTGGCTCCTCCCCACGCCCCTGAGCTCCGTTACACAGGACGCAGAAAGAGCACGGGAACCGAAGGAAGGGGAGCGTGGCTGGAAATCTCTCGTGGGAATCCGGCCTTCAAGCTTTAAGGGGCCGTGGCATCGCCCTCGGCTGAGGTTTTTCTATCTTCTCCTCAAAGCAAAGGACTGGCCGGGGGTGGGGGTGGGGATGGGGGTGGTGGGGGCACCTCCAGAGAATCACCCAGGGGCGGGGCTGCCTCAGCAAGCGCTTCGGGTCCTGGAGCAGCCCGGCTCAGGCCTGAAGCCAGAGCAGAGCGGGAGCTGGGAGGGGCTCTGCAGGGCGGACACGCGGCCCCCCGGCACCGGAGGCCCCTCTGGACACAGACCGGGCCTGCCTGTGTATGGAGACTGTGGGAGCAGCCTGTGGCAGCGCAGGAAGGAACCATGGCACAGCGTGCCTGGAGGAAAAACCCAGGCCAGCTGCTCACGGTCCTGCGGCCGCACATGAGGGGCACAGAGGCCAGTGCAGGGCGGCGCTGGGGGCTGCCCAGGGGCTGCAGAGGGAGGAGGCGGCTGGAGGCACGGCCAGAGGGGAAGGCGGCCCTCTGCTGAGGCAGCTTCCCCGAAGGCACTGCACGCTGCTGGAGGCGCTGGAGGAAGGCGGGACACCAGCCCACTAGCGGCCCCTCGCTGCCCACACTGCCGGGGCGGGGAATCTGAGGGTCTGAGGTTAGAGCTTGAAGCTAGGTCGACTTCTAGAGCCAGGCCTGAATAAAAAGTTAAGCAATCTGCCAAGATGTATTTAGGAACAGGACAGGAAGAGTCAACAGACCACGGTTAAAAGTAATCACTGAAAAACACCCAAACGCACAGCGGTTAGCCAAGTCCCCGAAGCCCCTGGCTGCGTCCCCCAGCGGTCAGGCCAAGGACCCTGGTTCCCAGGGGCAGCTCCAGGGCCCGCTGCCCAGCCAGGCCAGGAAGTTCCACTAATGCTCAGCACTGATTTACACTACTGCTGACATGCAACAAAAAACTCACACTGTGAGTTTTACGCACCTGCCCTTCCCCACGTTATGCTGCTCTTACCCAGTGCTCGTCTCTAGAAAAGGTTAGCTATCCAAAAAACCATTTGGCACGAAGCGCAGAAGGCAAACAGTAAGACCCCGCAGATTTCTGTTGGGTTTCCAGCCCAGCAATGTGTCTTAGCACAAACCCTTCAGAGATCAAATGAGCTGAGAGCAACCGGCAGGCAGGGCGGCGGTGTGCGTGGAGGGACCTGCGCTCTGCACCGCAGGCCCGTGCGGTGTCGGCCCAGCAAACCAAAGGGAGTTCTGCCCCCACTGCAGGCCCGGAAGCTTAGGTCTCGTGGGGCTCGCACAGAGCCCGGTGCTCTTGCAGCCGGAATGCTGATTCTCGGTGCACACTGAGGGGTGGGACGGAGCCAACACGCTTCACACGAGAGGGAGGCCGTGTGGTGCGGGGGAGAGGGCCCCTCGGGCAGGAGCCGGCCTCGGTGCCGTGCCCCCTTGCGCTGGGCTGCGAGGACCCCCACCCCCGCACGCACCTGTACCCATCCCTCCTGCCTCCGCAGGACAACGGCAGCTTGCACGCGCGTGTGCACACGTGTGACTCTCAGAGACTCCACCTCGGCTCGGCCTGACGCTGGAGAGTGTTAGGAAGCAACGGCACCCACCGCTTCCACGACTCTTCCACTTTCAGGACTACGTCAGCCCCGCAGAGGCTCTGCTCCAGATCCCTGAGTTGACTGAATTAGACAGCAGCAAACCGAAACAGCTCGAGAAGCGGCTTTATGGGAAATTCTTACAATCCGGTTACGTCACGCGGTCTTTCTATGCCTGCAATGCCCATCACTGATAGTGATACAATCTCCACACTGGGACGCAGAGCCAGGCTCCAAAAGTGAGCGCTCACCGCCTCCCGTCAGAGGCCCTGAGGGAAGCAGGGATTCGTTATTCACAGCTCTCTGTTCAAAGCCATGAGGGTCGTTTCACTACATCCTTTATTCTCTCAGTTCTGCTCACGTGCACGTGATTTCTGACCGATGAGTCCACAAAGCCCAAATTACAGTCATTCCAGAACATTCTCCCTCCTGTAACAGAAACATTGGCTTCTGAGAATCTATTTGCTGAGAGATACATTTCCGGGGTAGCAACATTCTTTTTTCCTTTTTAACACAAAGCTGTCATTTGTTTGCAAATGGTAAGATGATCTACCTGAAAAAACCCTCAGAGGCATGAGACAAGCCACCCTGTCGCTGCGGCCACCAGGTGCAAAACCCCCAAATACAAAACCCTAGAGCAACACCTTCTCTGCCAGCAATGAGAACCCAGAACACGTGACAGACAGGAAGGAGGACCCCACACGCACAGACTCAGAAACTGCGCAGCGCCTAGGAACTAACAACCAGGCTACACGGCTTTAGGGAAAGCACAAAACCCTAAAACGGGTGCTGGAGAACACCCCAAGAAATGGAGGAACCCTCAGCCATCCATCCTCCAAGTGGGA
>JAKSZT010054523.1:7854698-7879863 GCA_026826555.1 Tolypeutes matacus | reverse complement strand
GTTACCATCAACTCTATACATTTCCACACTTTTACAGTAAAGTCAGTTAAAACTTCTACATTCGTTAAGCATCGTTAGTCCATCTCAGCTCTTATCTCCTTTGAGAATCCACCACCTACCACCAGGTCTTGAAGATGTTTTCCTACATTTTCTTCTAGAAGCTTTATGGTTCTTGCTTTTTATATTTAGGTCTTTGATCCATTTTGAGTTAATTTTTGTGTAAGGTGTGAGATAGGGGTGCTCTCTCCCTCTTCTGGCTATGGATATCCAGTTCTCTCAGCACCATCCGTTGAATGGACTGTTCTACCCAAGCTGGGTGGGTTTGACAGGCCTGTCAAAAAAATCACTCGACCATAGATGTGAGGGTCTGTATCTGAACCATCAATTCGGTTCCATTGGTCCATGTGTCTATCTTTATGCCAGTACCATACTGTTTTTACCACTGTAGCTAAGTAATATGATTCAAAGTCCAGAAGTGAGGGTCCTCCAACTTTGCCTTTCCCTCTTAAGATGTTTCTGGCTATTCAGGACCCCTTACCCTTCTAAATAAATTTGATAATTGTGTTTTCCATTTATTTAAAAAGTGCTGGTGGAAGTTTTATTGGGATTGCATTGAACCTGTATATCAACTTGGGTACAATTGACATCCCAATGATATTTAGTCCCCCAATTCATGAGTATGGGACGTTCCTCTAATTATTTATGTCTTTTTAAAATTTCTTTTAACAATGCATTGTAGCTTTCTGAATACAAGTGCTTTACATCCGTGGTTAAGTTTATTCCTAAATATTTTATTCTTTTAGTAGCTATTGTAAATGGAATTTTTTTCCTGACTTCCTCCTCAGACCTCACTAGTGACTTTTAAAGTCTATTTCATCAGATATAAGTAGAGCTGCTCTGGCTTTTTTTTTTTTGGTTCCTGTATGCATGGAATATCTTTTCCCAGTCTTTCACTTTCAATCCCTTGGTATCCTTGGGTCTAAGGTGAGTCTCATGCAGACAGTATATAGATGGGTCTTATTTTTTTTTATCCATTCTGCCAGTCTGTGTCTTTTGATTGGAGAGTTTAATCCATTAACATTGAATGTTATTACTGTAAAGGCAGTTCTTATTTCACCCATTTTGACCTTTGGGTTTATTAAATATGTCATATTTCATTCTCACCACTCTTTTGAGATTTTACTTATTTCTACTGATATAATCTTCATTTCTAGACTCTCCCCCAAGCCTCTCTCTTCTGTCTTTTCTTTTCAGACAGTAGCATACCCTTTAGTATGTCCTGCAAGGTTGGTTTCTTTGTTATAAACTCTCTTAGTTTCTGTTTATCTGTGAATATTCTAAATTCGTCCTCATTTTCGAAAGACAATCTTGCTGGATAGAAGATTCCTGGCTGTAAGTTTTTCTTTTGCAGTATCTTAAACCATTGTCGTCTTGCCTCCATGGTCCTTGATGAGAAAACGGCACTTAATCTTATTGGGCATCTCTTATATATTATGCATTGCTTTTCTCTTGCTGCTGTCAGAATTCTCTCTCTGTCTTTGGCATTTGACATTCTGATTAGTATGTGTCTCGGAGTTGGTCTATTTGTATTTATTCAGATGGGAGTACGCTGTGCTTCAAAAGGGTTGGGAAATTTTCTACCATTATTTCTTCAATTATTCCTTCTGCTCCTTTTCCATTCTCTTCTCCTTCTGGGACACCATGACATGTATGTTTGCATGCCTCTTGCTGTCGTTTAGTTCCCTGAAACCTTGTTCAATTTTTTCCATTATTTTCTTCATCTGTTCTTTTGTATGTTCACTTTCAGAGGCCATGTCTTCAAGCTCACCCATCCTTTCTTCTGCTTTCTCAAATCTGCTGTTATATGCCTCCAGTATAAAATATTTTTTGTGTGTGAAGATTTATTTATTTCTCCACAACCCCTCGTTCTTTGCACTTGCTGTGTTTACCTGGCTGCCTTGTTTCTTTAGGAGGAACCAGGAACTGAATCTGGGATCCCCGATGTGGGAGGGAGGCGCCTAATTGCTTAAGCCTACCTCCATTTCCTGCTTTGTTGTGTCTCTTATATTTTCCTTCTTGTGCCTCGTTGCGTCATCTTGTTACATCAGCCTGCTGCGCCTGCCTGTCGCACCAGCTCGCTGTCTTGTCTTCTTTAGGAGGCAATGGGAACCAAACCAAGGACCTCCCATGTGGTAGGCAGGAGCTCAATTGTTTGAGCCACAACCACTTCCCCAGTGTATTTTTTTTTAAGATTTATTTTATTTATTTATTCCCCTGCCCCTTGTTTTTTGCACTCGCTGTCTGCTCTCTGTGTCCATTTGCTGTGTGCTCTCCGTGTCTGCTCGTCTTCTCTTTAGGAGGCACCGGGTACCAATCTGGGGACCTCCGATGTGGGAGAGCGGCAATCAATCACCTGAACCACTTCAGCTCCGTGGTTTGTTGTATCTCTGTCTCTCCTTTGTCTCTTTTTGTTGCGTCAGCACTCCGTGTAGGCCAGCTCATCTTCACCAGGAGGCCCTGAGAAATGAACCCGGGACCTCCCATATGGTAGACAGGAGCCCAATTGTTTGAGCCACATCTGCTCCCCACCGCCACAGTGTATTTTTTTTCTTTTTTGTTTTTCTTTTTTTTTCCCCAGTGTACTTTTAATTTCATTTATTATGCTTTTCATTCCCATAAGAGCTGCTATTTTTTTATGTATGCTTTCAAATTCTTCTTTGTGCTCATCCAATGTCTTCTTAATATCCTTAATCTCTTTAGCCATCTCATTGAATTTATTAAATTTGTTTGAACATCTATTATTATTTGTCTCAACTTCTTTATGTCATCTGGAGGCTTACCTTGTTCCCTTAACTGAGCCATATCTTCCTGTTTTTAGTGTGGATTGTACTTTTTTTGTTGGTGTCTTGGCATCTGGCTTACTAGATGTATTTATTCTGGGTGCAGTTTCTCTCTTTAGTTGAGGGCTTTCTTGCCCTTTCTCCCTTGCTGGTTGTGTAGTAGGAGCCAAGGATATAGTTGGTGCTGTAAACTGTGGTGGCTCAAGCTGCCCTCATTGCCCCAGGGACCAATGAAGCTTCTCCCACCTTTCTCCTTTGCCAGAGGTAGGGACAGAGCCACAGCTGTGTGGAATAATCCAACTCATGCAGGTCTAGACTGTAGTTGCCCAGACAGACTGATGAAGCTTCACGTCCCTTTCTCCCCTGACCAGAGCAGGTGTGGGCAGCAATCTATGTTGTGCGGGTCCAAGATGACTGCAGTTGCCCCAGTAGACTTATGACTACTCAGTCTATGCCAGCCGAATGTACCTGAAGTTACTTGGAGAGGCTAGTGCAGGTCCTCCCAGCTTCCTCCCTGCCAGAGGCAGTGCTGGGGTTTAGGCTAGGGCTGCAATTCAATCTGGGTGGAAAGAAGTCAGTCTCTACCAGCACTGTGATTTTCAGTCATCCTGGCTTCCCTTCATGCTGGGGATGGAGTTAAAATGGCAGCTACTGGCCTCTTTCTGACTTGGAAAGTTCAAACTTTAGCTGTTCTGAGGATTATACTTTAGCCAGTCGAATTTACGTTATCAGTAGCTGAAGTTGGTGCCCAATTGTCTCTTCCTCCTGTTTTTGGGAACTAGAACTTTCAACTCCAGCCACGGAATAGCTCCCGAGGTGGCTTGTGCTGCCAGTGGCGTATAGGCACTGGCCTCCGGGGTGTGGAGGGCTCTACTTACGAATCTTCTCTGCAGATGGGCAGACTCCTCCTCCCCTTCTTTCAACGATGTTGCAGGATGCTCTTCTGGTCTTCTGGAGCACCCAAACAGGTGCTTTAGATAGCTCTGGGTGATTGCTAACTGCCCTGCAGGAGTTCCTTACTCTGCCGCCATCTTGCTGATTGTCCTTTATTTGGATTTTTGCTGAACTCAACTTAAAAAATTTATGTGATAATAAAAGTCCTATAGCAATCTTTCCTCCTTTCCTCATTTGTCAAGTGAATTTAGATCTGCTTCCATGGTACACGGAGAATGCAAGCGCCATTCCATTCCCCAGCCCCCATGCAGTGCCTGGGAAGTACCCACCAGTCCCCTTGCTCAATGTAACACCAAATAACCACCTGAAAAGCATGCAGGTCTGAATTAATCCTTAAGATTTCAGCTGTAATATAGTTTCACCAGAGACGCCTTCCAGACATGCTAGTCCTAATTGGGTCCCAATTTTAAGCTCTTCTTGCAAACTATACATTTTCTTTATCTCAAACATAACTGGCTGTTGGGTAACTCTGTTTCTGTGTCCTCTCAGAGCCACCACCCAGGACCTATCAGAGTGCTGGCTCAGAGGGAGTGTTCAAAGAGGTGAGGGGGCTGAGCAGTGTCTTCCTCCTCACTAAGTGTGGTGACTTGGAGCTGTGTGTGCCCCAGAAAACCGCACTCTTAAGCCTCATCCATTCCTGGGGTGTGGACCTATTGCCAGGAGGACCTCTTGATGAGGTGACTTCAGTTAACGTGTGGCCCAGCCCTATCAGAATGGGTCTTAATCTATTACTGGAGTCCTTTACGAGAGAATGAAATTCAGAGCGAGCCAGCCAGAGAGCCAGAGAGAGAGAACGAGAGTGAGTGAGAGCATAAGAGCGTGCCGAAGAATCAAGAAACTGAAGTCAATGAAACCAGAAGAGAAGGGAGAGACCAGAGGCGCCACCTTATGCCCTGCCACGTGCCATCTAAGGACCTCGTGATCACAGGCAGCCAGCCTCAAAGTGCCACAGTCTTGAGGGAGAAAGCGTCACCTTGGTGATGTCTTGATTTGGACTTTCTTTTAGCCTTAAAACCATAAGCAAATAAATTCCTATTGTTAGAGCCGAACCACTGCAGTGGCTTTTCCTTGAGCAGCCCAAGAAACGAAGACACTAACCCTACATTGCCACCTCCCTGAAGTCGAGAGCTGGTTGCAGAGAATGCCATCTGACCTCACAAACAGACGCCAGAAAGGGATACCTGAGAAAAGAACTACATTTAAAAGCAACTTAAAATCTTATTTTGGATACCTTGCTATTTTTATAATCATTTAAATATGTTCTTAACTAACAGTTAAGGATATTATGGGAAGAAAAACCTACAGATCTTGGTACAACAGTTAGTGAAGGAAATTCACTGTTTTTCCAACAACGAATATTTTAATTTTACGACTATTTCACAACTAAATGTACAATACCATCTCAACTTCATATACACATGAAAATATGCCAGTCATTTACATGTATAGGTCAAGCAAATTTATTTACATAAGATAAGCAATAATTTCTAATAATTATAATTCAATTCAACCAGTGCTATTTAAAGGTAACACTGGATTTGGAAGTTTCTTTGAAATTATTTAGTCTGAGCCAAAGATTAGTTTCACATAGATTTGGAATGATGTATTCCCCAATATTTTATTTTAAAAAATTCCAAATGCAAAAAAGTTTAAGGAATTTTACAACAGTGAAGAAACACCTTATAGCTACCACCAAGCTTTACCATTCCCATTCCACTCTGTTTTGTTTTTCACATATTCTGATGGTTTTGTTTTTTTTCAGTAAAATGGGACAAAGTTTAAGGAGTGCTTTAGAATAGCTAAACTATATGTTCTGCATCCTATATAACAAATAAACTGAGAAGTGAAATTTCCAGTTAAGAACTCATCACTTCCCAGCAATTTGGCATTTCTGACCATTTTTGTGCCATGCACCCAAATCACCAACCAAGCGTATAAAGTTATGGAATTATGAATGATCCAAATAATCTTTCACAGATTAATATTGGATAATCATTGATGGGTAACCTGTGTGGGATGGAATTAAATAAGGGTTTATTGAGACTATTAAAATGAAGCAGAGATTCCCACCTCCAGCCAAGATGGAATAATATGGATGAGAATTTCCCTGCCACCTAAACAACCAGAAAACTGGACACAAATATATGAGATGATGGTTTTCCAGACCACTGGACATCAGGCATGAGTAAAGTGATCCCCAAGAGATGGTAAGGATGGGAAACGGATGTGGCTCAAAAGGTTCGGCGTCCGTCTACCATATGGAGAGACCGGGGTTCGATCCCCGGTACCTCCCGGTAAAAAAAAAAAAAAAAAAAAAGAGATGGTAAGGAAACCAGGGAGCCCTCCAACTGCTCCAACTGACGGCCTCCAGGGAGGGTCCAGGTGGAGGCCACAGACTACAGTGGTGAGTGACTGGAGCATGCAAGGCAGAGCCCTGGAGAGAGCTGCACAGAGGCCATGCTGGAGCTCTACAGAGGTCCCTAAAGTATCCAGCAGAGGACTGATGCGCATATTTGTGTGAGAAACTACTGGAGGCCGGTAAAAAATCAACAACACTGGAGGACTGCAGGGAACTGAGTACTTGCCCAGGGTTGGGGATAGTGTCTGTTCTCACCAACCACACTGGAACAACTCCTAATTCCAGGGGCACTGGGTTCAGGAATCAGAAGGATCTTGTCTCGGTAGTGGGGAATAGTTTGCCCTAGAAATACCATGACTCTTGTCCCACTTAAGGCTTTTTTTTTTTTTTTTTAAAAAAAGAACAAAATAAAAAAACACAATTTATTGAAGTATATCATTCATACATGAACATACATAAACTATAAGTGTTGAGTAAACATCGTGAATTTACAAAACAAACTTGCATAACATCATACAGGGCTCCCACACATCACCCCCCCCCCCAAACACCCTGCATTGTTGTGAAACATTTGTTAACAAATCATAAAAGAGCATTGTCGGGATGCGGATGTGGCTCAAGTGGTTGGTCATCCGTCTACCATATGGAAGGACCCAGGTTTGATCCCTGGGACCTCCTGGTAAAAAAAGATAAAAATAAATAAAAGCATCATCAAAGTAGTACTACTAACTATAGTCCGTATCTTCCTCCCCTATACATTTTTTTAAGGATTTATTTATTTATTTACCTTCATCCATTTCTACCTCCCCCTGACCCCCCCACATTTTTTTGCTATTTCTGTGTCCATTCACTGGGCAACTCTGTGTCCATTTCCTGCTGTCTCTTCTCATCCTTCTTCTGTCTTCACTGGGATTCGATCCTCGGAATCCTCAATGTGGGAGAGAGGCATCCTACCACTGAGCCACCTTAGTTCCTGGTTTTTCGGTGCGTCTTGTCTTGGCTGTCCCTTGTGTCACTCTCCTGTTAAATCATCATCTTGCTGCATGGCTTGCGGGGCCTGGTGGCCCACGTGCCTTCTATATATTTTTCCTTTTTAAATTTTTAATGGGAGGTCCTGGGGATCGAACCCAGGTCCCTCCATATGGGAGACAGACGCCTAACCACCCAAGCCATATCTGTCCCCCTGCCACATCTCCCAAGGTTGACCAAAGATACCCAAAGTTACAGTCTTTTCCCATACAGGATAGTCATATCAGGCTTAGTTTATCACCAGCATTCTAAAAACCAGACCTAGGGAGGAAAACTAGGTCTGGGGACACACGCATGGTTTCTAATACAGTGAATGTTTAGCCTACTCTGATTATTACAAAACCAGGGCAGCGAGAATATTTGCATCCACTTAAGGCTTTTTAATACAAGAGATACTTTTTTTTTAATTATTATTTTACCGGGAGATCCCAGGGATCGAACCCAGGTCCCTTCATATGGGAGATGGATGCCCAACTATTTGAGCCACATCTGCTCCCTAACTTAAGGCTTTTTAAAAGCAAGAACCAAAAGGGTCAAAACCATTCCCAAGTAACTTAACTACATCTTAAAACAAAGTTCAAGGCATTAATAGGAATGCAGAAATAAACAGTACCCAACAAGGCAAAATGCATGGCAGGCATCCAAAAATAAAAAAAATCAGATATGCAAAGATGCAGAAAAATATGAATTATAATGAAAAGAAAAATCAACCAGTTGAACTGACCCAAAACTGACACAAATGTTAGAATTAGCAGCCAAGTATATTAAAACAGATATTATAACTGTATTCCAAAAGTTAAGTGGAGACATGGAATAGATAAAAAAGCTACAAATCAAACTACAGGAGATAAAAAGCTACAATGTGTAAGACGGAAAATTCACTGGACGGGAGTTAACATGAGATTAGACGTTGCGGAAGAAAATATTAGTGAATCTGAAGACAGCAAAAGAAATGATTCAAATGAAACAGAGAAAAAAAGACTGAAAAGAAACTGAGCACCAGTGAGCTGTGGAACTATTTCAAGAAACCCAACATACATGTTATTCAAGTCCCTAAAAAAAGAGGTGGGGTACAGAGGACAGAATAAAATATCTGAAGAGATAATGGCCAAAGTTTTCCAAATTACTTCCTTATGAATCTAGAAAAATATGTACAACTGGTATGAGGAAAACTACAAAATAAAGACGACCAAAAGAGAGACACACTAGGTTCAAGGATTGAAAGGCTCAATACTGTTGAGGCGTCAATTCTCCCCAAATCTACATGCTCAATGCAACTCCAATCGAGATCTCTGCAGCGTGTTTCGGAGAAGACAACAACAGGACTCTAAAATTTACATGGAAAGGCATAGAATGAGAACAGCCAATATGAATTTGAAAAAGAAGAACAAAGTGGGAAAATTCACACTACCTGATCTAAAAATTCACTATAAAGTGACAATAATGAAGATAGTATGATATTTGCCAACAGAGAGGTGTACAGATCAACAGAAGAGAACAGAGTCCAGATAGAGATCCACAGATGGTCAACTGAATTTTGAGAAATATGGAAAAAAAAAAAAAAAAAAAAGGCAATTTGACGGGGCAATGGTTAGTCTATACTAACTATAGACTATAGTTAGTATACTATAACACTTGGACATCCACATGCCAAAAAATGAAGCTTGGTCACATTAGATCATAAACTTAAACATAAAATGTATAAACTTATAGAATAAAATACTGTAGGAAATCCTTGTGATATTAGGTTAGGCAAAGATTTCTTAGATTCAATGCCAAAAGCATTAGCCATAAAAGAAATAAACTGTAAACCAGATTTCCTCTAAATTAAATACTTTTGCTCTAGAAGAGATACTGTTAAGAGAATGAAAAGACAAGTCATGGACAGAGAAATGATTTGCAAATCACTTATTTGGCAATTAATATCTGAAATATGTAAAGAACTCTCAAAATGCAGTAAGAAATAAGTAAACAACCCAATTTAAAATGCAAAAAGATTTGAACAGGTATTTCATCAAAGAAGATACAGGTGACAAGAAAGCAAAAATGGTCAGCATCTTTAGTCATGAGGGAAACTAAAACCAAGCAAGGTGAAAAGACCACACCAAAGGATGAGGCCATTCTGCATCCACAACTCTCACGTGTGGGTTGGTGGGAGAGCAAAAACCGCCTGGCTCTTCTGGAAAACAGTACTGACCATGTGACCCAGTGATCCCACTCCACGGCGTTTACTCAGGTTAAATGAAAACCTAGTTCACAGCTTGTACGTGAATCTTATATGCATTAGGTTATGTGGAAGAAGCTAGACTCAAATGGCTACAGTAAGTGAAAGAATCAGTTTACATGGATTCCAGAAAAGAAAAAACAAAAGGGATAGAGAACTGATTTGTGGTTGCCAGAGATAAGGGGAGGGGGAGGGTCTGCCTACAAAGGAGCAGCATGAAATAATTTTGGGGTGAGTGTATTAGTCAGCCAAAGGGCTGCTGATGCCAAGTACTGGAAGTCTGTTGGCTTTTATAAAGGGTATTTATGTGGGGTAGAAGCCTACAGTTACCAGGCCATAAAGAGTCCAATTCAAAGTATCATAAGAGGTACTTTCTCACCCAAAGTCTGTTGCCACAAGTTGACGCAAGATGGCGGGCAATGGCTGCGAGGGTTCAGCCTTCCTCTTGAGGCTCCATGGTCCCAGCTTCTTCTGATCACAGCTGTAGGCTGGGATAAGGCTAGTCTCTCTCCCTGGAGCTCGTTTCTTTCCAGGCTCAGCTGTTCTATTCTCTCCACCAGATCAGCTGTAGACTATATCAGGCTCATCTCTCCTCCCAGGCCATATCTATGAAGCATTCTCTCTTCCTCTGTATCTGCTTCTGTGTGTCAACTTCTGTGTGAGAGTCTGTTTTAATAGCCCAAGGGGGCTGGGACTCTAATGACTTGGTTCAATCAAAGCCCTAATCTTAACATAATTTAATCAGGCATCTCATCTGAATCTAATACAACCAGAGAAAGAGACCAGTTTATAAACATAATCTGTATTTCTTTCTGGAATTCATAAATAGTATCAAACTACTACAGTGAGCGAGCTGTTCTGCATCTTGATTGCACTGGTGGTTGCATGACTATCTGTACCTGTCAAATCTCACAGAACTGTTCACAAAAAGAGTGGATTTTACTATATGTAAAGTAAAAACTAATTAAAAAAAAAATACCATGGAAAGATATTCATTAGGACAAAGGTTCCCAAACTTTCTTGGCTCATGCTGCCCCTTACTGTGTCCCCAGACCAAAAACAGACAAACAAACAAACAAACCTGAAAAACACCTAATAGTTCAATTTATTAAGTGGTTTAAAAGTATTTGTGTACTAACAACTTATTAGCTTAAAAGAAAAGCTTTCTTGATGTATAATCGACAAATAACCGTGCATGTTTAAAGTGTAGTTTGTTAAGTTTAACACATGTATCCATTTGTGAAGCTGCTATCATGATCAAGATAATGGGCATATTCATCATCCCCCAAAGTTTTCTAGTAGTCTCTTGAACAAAAAATACACATAAATTGAAAGAAAAATTACTATTACTTTTATTTCATTTTTTTTTTTTAATCACAGCAACCATAAAAAACGAACCTTCACAAATACATGACATCACTATCTATTGTGCTTTGAAGCTGTATGTACCCCAGAATAACATTTCTTAAACCTAATCCATTCCTGTGGGTAGGAACCCACTGTAGGTAGGACCTACTGATGAGGCTACTTCAGTTAAGGTGTGCCTCACCTCATTCTGGGTAGGTCTTAGTCCTCTAACAGGGGACCTTTATAATAAGAATGAATGCACAGAGAGAAAGCCACAGAAGCAAGAAGCTGAAATCAACAAAACCCAGAAGAGAAGGAGAGACCAGCAGACACCGCCATGCGCCTTGCCATGTGGCAGAGGACCCAGGGGTTGCCGGCAGTCAATCTCTGAGAAGAAAGCACTGCCTTCATGATGCCTTGATTTGGACATTTTCTCCGCCTCAAAACTGTAAGTGAATAAATTCCTATTGTTCCAGCCGAACCATCTTCATGGTGTCTACTGTAAGCAGCCTGAGAAACTACAACACTATCTAACGTTGAAGCTGACCGACTTTATGCCAGTTGCTGTGCGTCTCCCTGAAAATGCAAAATATCCTGCAGTGTCCTTGGAGAGTTTGCTGCACTCCCCTGGGGCGTCTTGGCACAGTTTGGGGAACCTGGTGGTAGCCTGTTTTTTTTTTGTTTTTTTTTTTTTTTTAAAGATTTTTTTTTTTAAATTTATTTATTCATTTATCCCCCCCTTGCTGCTTGTGCTCGCTGGGTCAGCTAACCACGCCGTGCGGGCGGGCTTGCCTTCACCAGGAGGCCCCGGGAACCGAACCCGGGGCCTCCCATATGGTAAACGGGAGCCCCACTGATTGAGCCACAGCCGCTTCCCAAGGTGGTAGCCTGTTAATGTTAGCTGGAGATGGGCAGTAGGTTTAGAACTGGAAAGGGGTGGAGAAAGGAAAAGCCTAAGCTTTGCTGTGTTTTTGTATTTGTTTCATTTGTTATAATAAGCATGGCTTTCTTTTGTAATTTAAAAACATCAAACAAAACAAAGTAAAACTCTTTGAAAATAAATTTCCAAAAAATGGTTCATGGATATTTAAAGTTGAAAAATTCATTTTCTCATTTCAAAATATATTTTATTTTTAAGTCTATCTTTAGTTCATCAATGACATCAACTCTTCTTTAACCCATGTTATTTTACCTTTGGTAATTATCACTTGAAATAAATTCATACACTATTTGAAACGTCATTGGTTAATTTACTACCCCCTTTAATTCCAAAAATTCTTTCCTCTCCCGTTTCAAAGCTCTCTCTCCCTTACTAGTAACACTCTCCAGAATACACCGTAAATGTCGGATCTGAAGCCGGAAGAGGAGAGCGCTCACAGCCGCCTCTAAGCGGAGCACGGGACACCATCCTGGGCACTGCGTGTGGGATCTCCCCCAGGGCCCGGGCCACTGAGGCCAAGAAGAGCTCCTATGTCCTGAATGGAAATAACCCTAAGCCTGAAGGAAAAGAAAGCGAGAACGTCAGCAGCCAGTCATTTACAAACAGTGTGGGCTGAATTACAAGTAAGGTGGCTTTTCCTAGAAGTCCAAAGTGAGTTCTGATAACAACAGCACTTCCATTATACCACACAGAGAAAGTTGCTTTTTTTTTTTTTTTAAGAAATCTTTATTGATTTTTTATTACAAATGTGATACCTGATTAAGATTTTTATAAATTACAAAAATCTATAGTAAAAGGGGCAAGTTTACATAATTATACTATCTGAAGGCAGCTACTATGAACAGCCTGTACTATATCCCTCTAGGTTTGTTTTCATAATAATCTATTTATGAAATGGAATCACTAAGTCAGTCTCTGGTGTGAATGACGCTGCAGAGTTGTGTAACTGTACTGAGTATAGTATTCACAACTCGCTTCCTCTCCTTAATCCTGACTGTACTTCTATTTATTTATAAGGTTACAAACATTAAAGCATACTTCAGATCATGTATTTTCAATCCCTCAGTCACTCTTTAAACTAATTGTCTAAATAAGGAAACAGAAGAGTTAAGTAATCTCTGGGTATCACAGTCTGGAACAAGGACTGGAAATGGCCCGACCCCGACCTGAAGCGGGGAGGGTGCACCGAGGGGGCTGCCTGGTGGAAGCTCAGCCCTGGGAGCCCTGGGGGCACTGGAGGAAGGAGGCCAGCGGCGCTGGAAGGCCAGCTTTGCAAGTCTCCCCTTTAATCCTAACTGCTCTGTGGGGCAGGTTGTCATCCTACCTGCTTGTCTAAATACAACCAGCCCCCGGAAAGCTGGGTAAGCACTTGATGGTTTTACCTGCCTGGACCTTCTTTGGGGAAGTCCCGGCCCCAGCTCCACTGGTAGGCACAAGCCGGAGCTGGGTGGAGGCTGCAGCACCCACCTCCCTAGCTCGGAACGGCAGGTGCCTCGCAGTCAGCAGGCCTTTCCTGGCCGGGAGCCACCTCCTTGCAGGTTAGCCTGGGGTAGTGAAGCCCAAAGATGCAGGGAGGAGAAAGGCGAAGGGAGCCCGAAGGCTGCTCCCTCTGGATCTGTGCACTTGTCTGTGAACACCCCAGCATCTCCCTAATAAATTCCCCTTCAGGCTTCAATGATTTTGAATTGGGCTTCTGTCCCTTGTCACCTAAAGAACTCTGAATAAAAGTAACATTCAAACCCAGACCTTCTCCCACCAGAGTCCACACTCGTCCTTGAATCACCATGCCAGAAACTTGCTCTTCCCTCCTCTCTCCAAACTGCTCATTCAAACCCATCACCAGATCTTTCTACCTTCTTAAGATGGCTGACATATGCCTATTTCTGTCTTCACAGACATCCCTTCTCCTGAAGCATTCCAGCAGTCACTTTACATCTCCAACATCCCAACCCCTCAGGTTCCAGAAAGCTCTCCATGGTTCAGAATCCAGCCTCACACCATCCGGAGCTCTACGCTTCGGTCACACCCAAACATGCCTTGCTCTGGCCTCAGCAGCTGGGGTGCGCCCTTGGCTAGCAGCTCTTGGGGCTTGGTCCTGTCCACGTGCTCTTGGCAGGCCTCATGACAGCCTTTCTCTCAGCATTCCCCCTCAGTCTGTACCTGTCTGCTTACCCATCTTGTCTCACCGATTCCTTTATTGATCCTCAGGTTATGTTCATCTGTGACGGCTATGAACTAGTCTGAATGCCCAAGTCTATGCAGAGAACTCCAAATTACACATTTACTGAGCAGCTGTGCTGAATTCAGTGGCCGAAAGACAAGACCATAGCAAATCTTTCTCTTAAGGACCTTGTATAACCTAGAGGGAGTTAGAAAGAGTTGCTACAGGTATTCCAAGAGGGATTTAAGATTTAAGCTCGGAGGGGGCACTGCAGGAAGGTTATTTAGAACAGTGGCTCCTGAACTTTTGGCATTATTAAGAGTAACATGGAGCGCATGTAAAAACACAGACTGCTGGGGCCCATTTCCAGAGTCTGGTTCAGAAGGTTTGGGGTAGGACTCAGGAGTCTACATTTCTAACAAGCTCCCAGGTGATGCTGACACTACAGAAAAGCGGTTCTTAAACTTTCCAGTCTCAGGACCCATTTACATTCCTAACAATTACTGAGAACTTCAAAGAGTTTTTGTTTATGACAGTTTTTTTTTTTTTTTTTTTAAGATTTTATTTATTTATTCATTTATCGCCCCCCTGCTGCCCGTGCCCGCTGGGTCAGCCAACCACGCCGTGCGGGCGGGCCCGCCCTCACCAGGAGGCCCCGGGAACCGAACCCGGGGCCTCCCATATGGTAAACGGGAGCCCCACTGACCGAGCCACAGCCGCTTCCCCCTACTTTGTATTTCTTAAAAGCTACAGTAACACTGGCTTTGCTATCAGTATTTTTTTTGGTCACTATATTTTTTTATTTTATTTTTTCATATTTTATTTTCATTTTTTATTAGAGAAGCTGTGAGCTTACAAAGCAATCATGCATTATGTGCAGAATTCTCATACATCATCCCAGTATTTTTATTATAAGAAAAATACCTATAACCAAAAAACAAATTAAGTAGTAATTAAGTGAAAAAGCAGATGGCTGGTTATATTGAAAGTAAGACTGAAATGAAAAGATAATGAAGCTTATGTAATTTAGGCCTGAGAAACTAAATACTAAGAATTTTTTCCCCTGGATATTGCTCCTTTTTTTTTTTTAACCCTCTCTTTCTGAACCTCAGCTTTTTAAATATGGAAAATAAAAGGATCAGGCTTCATGGTCTGTAAAATTCATCCTAAGATTAAATCCAAAGATGCTTGATTAATTGAGTAGTAAAAAACACATAGCACACGTGAAAAGATGCTTAGCATCAGTTGTCAGGGAAATGCAAACTGAAACCACAATGAGATTCCACTTTGCACCTACTAGGATGGCTATTATCAAAAATACATGTAATATTAAGTGTTGGCAAGGAGGTGAAGTTGGAACCTCATCCACTGCTGGTGGGAATATAAAATGGTGTACTCTCTTTGGAAAACAATTCAGAGGTTCCTCAAACAGCTAAACACATAGAGTTGACATATGATTCAGCAATTCCACTCCTAGGTATAAATCCAAGACAAAGGGGGAAAAAAAAACACACCCACACAAAAATTTGAACATGAATGTTCATAGCAGCTTATTCCTAACAGCCCGAAAGTGGAAACAACCTGAGTGCCCATCAACTGATGAATGGAATATATTCTGTCAATAAAAAGAAATGCAGTCCTGATACATACATGCTATAGAACAGATGAACTTTGAAAACATTTCACCATTGAAAGAAGCCAGCCACAAAAGACCCACATGTTGCCTGATTCCATTCATGTGACATGCACACACGGGCAAATCCACAGAAGCAGAAAGCACATTAGTGGCTGCTGACGGCTAGGGGGAGAGGGTAGGGAGGAATGGCAGTGACTGCCAAAGGGCACAGGGTTTCTTTTAGTGGGGAAGAAAATGCTGTAAAATCAGATGTGATGATGGCTGCCCAATCATTTGAATGTAATGAAAGTCAGTGAATTGCACTCTTTAAATGGGTAAATTGTATGAGATGTGATTTACAGCTCAATAAATATGTTAACACACAGCAGTCCGGTCTAATAGGCAATGTATATAAAAGAAAGAAGAGTGTTAGGAACACAACATCCACAAAGCTTTGAATTCTTCAAAGCAAGTGGAAATTTGTGTCTTTAAAAATACTGTGACCAAAAGTAAAACAAAACATAACAAACTATACTAAACCAAACAGAAGCAATCAAAAGAGCAGGCAACCCTTCAAGCAAGATGGCTTTCTAACCAGTCGGAGCCAGGGAGACACTGGGATCTTCTTCCTCCTGCCCCAGAGGACTCAGGCACTCCTGAGGATGGAGGCTTTCTGCCGGTTGCTTGACTTCTGCACCCCTCTGAGAAGGGTCACGAGTCACAGCCAAGCACCTCCCCTACCCAACACACTCTTGCCTCTCTCATGACACCTGCCTGCAGTGTCTTCTGTTTATACAACAAAGCAAAAGCAATGAGAACAAACAGAAACCACGGTCTAAGATGCCTTCCTCATACCCCATCCCAAGCTCTAGACAGAGGTGGAGTAAGGGAGAGACTTGTTCTCCTCTGAACCTGTCTCAAAACGGGAGAGGAAGTGGCTTAGGGATTAAGCGCCTGCTTCCCATGTACGAGATTCTGGGTTCAATCCCCAGTACCTCCTAAAACAAAACAAAACAAAACAAAACAGAGCTGGAAGTAGAGACAATGGACTGTTCCTGGTTCTCTGACTACAGAAAAGCGTTGTATGTGCGTGTGTCTTCTCGGGGCAGCCTGACCTGTCTGTCAGGAATATTTCTCTCGGCATCGTCTGCTTACCCCTTCCCCATCTGTAGTGGGCATTTGGTAGAAATCACATTCCTAGCTTTGTAACTCTATGCACTGACCCTGTTGTATTTTTCTTCACAATGACGCCGTTATCTAAATATTTCAGATTATATATGGCTTATTTTATGCCTCTCTCTGAAACTAAAATGAAAGCTCTGGGAGGGTAGAAATTGTCTCTGACTTGTTCACTACTCTGGTTCCTATATCTAAAAAAGTATCTAGGTGCTTAATAAATATTTATTTATTTATTTTATTTTATTTTATTTTTTTAAAAGATTTTATTTATTTATTCATTTATCCCCCCCTTGCTGCTTGTGCTCGCTGGGTCAGCTAACCACGCCATGCGGGCGGGCTTGCCTTCACCAGGAGGCCCCGGGAACCGAACCTGGGGCCTCCCATATGGTAAACGGGAGCCCTACTGATTGAGCCACAGCCGCTTCCCCTTAATAAATATTTAATGCTTCAGAAAGCAAAGTGTCTAATGCTCTGGATATGGGCTTGATTTTCAGGGCTTGGGGAACAAGGTCCAGACTGCAGAAAGAGAATCTAGTTAGGAGACAATTTTGACAGTGGGTGAAGTCATGACTATTTAATCAAAGAAAAAATTCTAAGGGCTTTAAGTATCCTAAGTCAGTTTGGTAATGCCCACTGCTATTGCAAAACACAAACAAGAGCCTGATCCAAGCAGTGAGGGAAACGGCGAGTCAAGGGCAGGCATATGACCCAGCAAAAGCCGACTGACATCTGTGGTGGATTTCTCTGCCGACTCTTCCCTCTTGGGTTAAGACTGCTACTCATGGCCAGGCAGCCAGGCTCTTGTAAAAACAGAAAGAGCAGCAAGGGAGAAGCAAACCATCACATACAAGGGACGGACTTCTTATCAGAAACCATGGCGGCAAGAAGACAGTGGTATGATACAATTAGGATACTGAAAGAGAAAAATTGCCAGCCAAGAATTCTTTATCCAGCAAAACTGTCCTTCAAATATGAAGGTGAGCATAAAATATTCACAAACAGAATCTAAGAAAGTTCGTCAAAAAGAATCTACCTTTTGCAGGAAATATTAAAGGAAGCATTAGAGCCTGAAAGAAAAAGACAGGAGAGAGAGGCTTGTAGGAGAATATAGAAGAAAAAATAGCAGAAAGGATAATCAAAAGAGTAAAAAGACAGACAAAACTATAATATGACATATGAAAAACAAAGAATAAAATAGTATAAGCAAATAATATATTTATAGTAATATCACTGAATGTGAATGGATTAAACTCCCAAACAAAAGATATAGGCTGACAGTATGGATAAGAAAACATGAGGGAGGCGGCTGTGGCTCAATCAGTGGGGCTCCCGTTTGCCATGTGGGAGGCCCTGGGTTCGGTTCCCGGGGCCTCCTGGTGGGGGCAGGCCTGCCCGCGCGGCGTGGTTGGCTGGCCTGGCGGGTGCGGGCAGCAGGGGAGGGATAGATGAATAAATAAATGAAAATCTTAAAAAAAAAAAAAAAGAAAAAGAAAGAAAACGTGAGCCATCCATATGCTGCGTACAAGAAACTCACCTTAGACCTGGGGATACAAACGGGCTAAAGTGAAATTTTGGAAAAAGATAATCCATGAGAATAGTAACCAAAAAAGAGCAGGGGTAACTATACTAATATTGGACAAAACAGACTTTAAATTAACAAAAAGTTATAAGAGAGATGCAGAATTCCATTATATATTAATAAAAGGGACAATCCACCAGAAAGAAATAACAGTCATAAATACCTATGCACCTAACCAGCGTGCCCTAAAATACATGAGACTAACCGGCAAAACTAAAGGGAGAAACAGACATCTTTACAATAATCATTGGAGACTTCAACACACCACTCACACCATTAGGTAGAACAACTAGACAGAAGATCAATATGGAAACAGAGAACTTAAACAATATTATGTTAGACCTAACAGACATATACAGAACACTGCATCCAAACTCAGCGCGTTATTCCTTCTTCTCAAGTGCCCATGGATCTTTCTCCAGGATAGACCAAATGTTAGGGCACAAAGCAGCTCTCAATAAATATAAAAAGATTGAAATTATACAAAGCATCTTCTCAGATCATAATGGAATGAAACTAGAAATCAATAATAGGAAAAAAGTAAATTCACAAATGTGTGCAGGCTGAACAACACATTACTAAATAATCAGTGGGTCAAAGAAGAAATTGCAAGTGAAATCAGTAAATATAGAGACAAATGAAAACAAGAACACAACTTATCAAAACTTATGGGATGCAGCAAAGGCAGTTTTGAGAGGGAAATTTATAGCCCTAAACACCTATATCTTTTGTCCTTCTATTTGAACCTATAATTAGTACCAGAGTTGGTAGGTGTACATCCAAGAGACTTAAATCTTTGGGCTGGCCATGTGCTAGCTGGGCCCTGAATCTCAACGGAGTTGCAACACCTACTCTCCAGTTCATTGGTCTCACCCAGGACAACTAAGCATGGAGGCGATGGACAACTATCATACCAAGGAACTGAGAGAGTATAGAACTGCAGGCAAGGGAGTCCCATCCATCGGCCCCCTCTCAATTAGAGGTGGAGTAGACATCACCATCCCAGAATCCTCAGGATTGGGGAATGAACTATGGACTAAAGTAGACTTACTGGTATTCTACTATTGACTTATTCTGATTCTAGCAATGGAAGAAAATATATAATTGATGTGAAGGCAGTGGCCACTGGAGCTTTTGAGGGGAGGGAGAGGGAAAAATGGTGTAATATGGGGGCATTTTGGGGCATGGGAATTGTCCTGAATGACACTGCAACGACAGATACAGGCCATTATAAATCTCGCCATAACCTACAGAATTGGGTGGGAGAGTGTGTAAATTACAATGTAAACTTTAATCCACACTTGGTGGCAATGCTCCAAAAAGTACCTCACTAATGAAGGATGTTGATAATGTGGGAAAAATGTGGGAGGTGTGGGGAGCAGGGCATATGGGAATCCCCTATATTTTTTATGTGACATTTGTATAATCTAAGTATCTAAAAAAATTAAAGTAAAAGAAGAGCTGAACTCAAAGATTTAACTAAACAACTAGAAAAACTAGAAAAAGAACAGCAAACCAATCCCAAAGTAAGCAGAAGGAAATATAAAGATTAGAGCAGATATAAATGAAATTGAGAACAAAAAATAGAGAATATCAACGAAACCAAAAGCTGGTTCTTTGAGAAGATCAATAAAATGGACAAACCCCTGGACTCCTAGGCTAGACTAGCAAAGAGAAAAAAAAGAAAAGATGCAAATAAATATGATCAGAAACGAAAGGGGGGGAAGTTACCACTGACCCCACAGAAATAAAAAAAAGGATCATAAGAGGACATTATGAGAAAGTACATGCCAATAAACTAGGCAACCTATATGAAATGGACAAATTCCTAGAAATGCACAAACAACCTACACTGACAATACAGGAAATACAAGAACTTAACAAACCAATCACATTTAAAGAGATTGGATCTATCATTAAAAATCTCCCAGCAAAGAGAAGTCCGGGACCAGATGGCTTCACAGGTGAATTCTACCAGGTATTTTGAAAAGAACTAACACCAATTCTGTTTAAACTCTTCAAAAAAAAATTGAAGAGGAGGGAAAATTACCTAACACATTTTATGAAGCCAACATCACCCTAATACCAAAGCCACATAAAGATACTACAAGAAAAGAAAATTACAGACCAATCTCTCTAATGAACATAGATGCAAAAATTTTCAACAAAATTTTCAAGTTTTTTTTTTCAACTTTTGACACAAGTGAAATGAACATTACTTTCAGTTTCTTTTTCCAAAGCAAAAAGACTGAAAAAATAAATATTTTAGGTCAACAAATCCAGTGGATTCTGAAGCATAATATATACCTTTGGGGAAAAAAAACAGTAATTTGGTGAAGAGTTCAATGAAAATCAGGATTAAAATTTTTATATTAAGCAACAATAACTGGCAAGTACTCATTTCAAAGGCAGATAAAATATCAACAATTGAAAAAAAAAAAACAAAAAACAAAAAAAAAAAACCCCCGAGACAACCAGCAAGACGGTGACACAGTAAAGAGCTCCGAGAATCAGCTCCTGCTACGAGGCAGTTGGTGATCACCCAGAGCTGTCTAGAGCACTTGTTTGGGGGCTCCAGGAGACCAGAAGAGCATCCTGTAAAATCCTTGAAAGAATGGAAGGAGGAGACTGCCCATTTGCTGAGAAGATTCATAAGTAGAGCCCTCCACACCGTGGAGGCCAGTGCCCATCCTCCACTGGAGGCACCAGCCGCCTTGGGAGCTGGTCCACGGCTGGAATTGGAAGCTCCACTTCTCAGAACCGGGGAGGAAGGGGCGGTTGGGCACCAACTTCAGCTACTGATTAGTAAATTCGACTGGCTAAAGTATGACCTAAGAATAGCTAAAGTTTGAAGTTGTCCAAGTCAGAAAGAGGCCAGTGGCCGCCATCTTAACTCCACGCCTGACACGAGGGGAAGCGGGGCTGACTGAAAATCACAGTGCTGGCAGGGACCGGCTTCTCTCCATCTAGATCAGATTGCAGATCTAGCCTAAGCCCCAGACCCACCTCGAGCAGGGAGGAAGCAGGGGGGAGCTGTGCCAGCCTCTCCGAGAAACTACAGGCCACGCCACGGAGGCCAGTGATCAACCTACTTTGGCAGCGCAAGCCATCCCAGGAGCTATTCTGTGACAGGATTAGGAAGCTTCATTCCCTGAAAACAGGGGAGGATGAGACGGTTGGCTACCAATTTCAGCTACTGATTAGTAAATTCGTCTGGCTAAAGTATAACCCTAAGAACAGCTAAAGTTTGAGCCTGTCCAAGTCAGGAGGAGGCCAGTAGCTGCCATTTTGACTCCACCTCCAGCATGCGGGGAAGCCAGGCTGACTGAAAATCACAGTGATGGTAGAGACCAGTTTCCTTCACCCAGACGGGTCTGCAGCCCTGGCCTAGGCTTTAGCCCCACCTCTAGCAGGGAGGAAGCTGGCAGGCCCTATCCAGGTAACTGCAGGTACATTTGTTTGGCACAGACTGAATTATCGGAAGTCTATTGGGGCAACTGGTCATCTTGGACCTGCACTGCATAGACTGCTGCCCACACCTGCAGCTCCATCCCTGCCCCTGGCAGGGGAGAAAAGGATGTGAAGCTTCATCAATCTCTCTCTCTGGGAAACTACAGTCTAGGCCTGCATGAGTTGGATTATTCCACACGGCTGTGGCTCTGTCCCTACCCCTGGCAAAGGAGAAAGGTGGGAGAAGCTTCATTGGTCCTTGGGGCAATGAGGGTAGCTTGAGCCTCCACAGCTTATAGTACCAACTACATCCTCGACTTCTATTACACAATCAGCAAGGGAGAAAGGGCAGGAAAGCCCTAAACTAAAGAGAAAAATTGCACCCAGAATAAATACTCTAGTAAGGCAGATGCCAAGACACCATCAAAAAATTATAATCCACACCAAGAAACAGGAATATATGGCCCACTTAAAGGGACAAGATAAGCCTCTAGATGACTTTGAGTTGAGACAACTAATCATAGATGTTCAAACAAATCTCCTTAATAAATTCAATGAGATGGCTAAAGAGATTAAGGATATTAAGAAGATACTGGATGAGCACAAAGAATTTGAAAGTATACATAGAAAAACAGCAGATCTTATGGGAATGAAAGGCACAATAAATGAAATAAAAAATACACTGGAATCATATAATAGCATATTTGAGGAGGCAGAAGAAAGGATTGGTGAGCTTGAAGAAATGGCCTCTGAAAGAACATACAAAAGAATAGATGAAGAAAAAATTGGAAAAGCTTGAACAAGGTCTCAGGGAACTAAATGACAGCAAGAGATATGCAAACATACGTGTCATGGGTGTCCCAGAAGGAGAAGAGAAGGGAAAAGGGGCAGAAGGAATATCTGAAGAAATAATGGTAGAAAATTTCCCAACCCCACTGAAGGACATAGATATATCCATGTCCAAGAAGCATGAAGTACTCCCATCCGAAAAAATCCTAACAGACCAACTCCGAGACACATACTGAAAAGAATGTCAAATGCCAAGACAAAGAGAGAATTCTGAGAGGAGCAAGAGAAAAGCAATTCATAATGTATAAGAGATACCCAATAAGATTAAGTGCTGATTTCTCACCAGAAACCATGGAGGCAAGAAGACAGTGGTATGATGTATTTAAGATACTACAAGAGAAAAACTTCCAGCCAAGAATCTTATATCCAGCAAGGCTGTCTTTCAAAAATGAGGGTGAGTTTAGAATATTCATAGATAAACAGAAACTGCTTTGCAGGAAATACTAAAGGATGTACTACAGCCTGAAAAGAAAAGACAGGAGAGAGAAGTCTGGAAGAGAGTCTAGAAATGAAGGTATCAATAAAAGTAACTACAAGTGTCAAAAGAGTGGTGAATATAAAATATGACAGATAAAACCCAAATATTCAGGAATAAACTTAACCAACAATTTAAAGCACTTGTATTCAGAAAGCTACAATACATTGCTAAAAGAAATAAAAAGAGACATAAATAATTGGAGGAACGTCCCATACTCATGAATTGGAAGACTAAATATCATTGGGATGTCAATTCTACCCAAGTTGATATACAGATTCAATGCAATCCCAATAAAAATTCCACTAGCACTTTTTAAATAAATGGAAAACACAATTATCAAATTTATTTGGAAGGGTAAGGGGTCCTGAATAGCCAGAAACATCTTAAAAAGGAAAAGTGAGGTTGGAAGACTCTCCTTTCCAGACTTTAAGTCGTATTACCGAACTACAGTGATAAAAACAGCATGGTCCTGGCATAAAGACGGACACATAGACCAATGGAACTGAACTGATGGTTAAAAAACAGACCCTCACATCTATGGTCAAGTGATTTTTGACTAGCCTGTCAAACCCACCCAGCTCGGGCAGAAAAGTCCATTCAACAAATGGTGCTGAGAAAATTTGATATCCATAGGAAAAGAAAGAAAGAGGAACCCTATCTCACACCCTATATAAAAACTAACTAAAAATGAATCAATTACCTAAATATAAAAGCAAAAACCATAAAGCTTCTAGAAGAAAATGTAGGAAAATATCTTCAAGACCTGGTGGTAGGTGGTGGATTCTTAAAGGAAATAAGAGGAGGACTACTGAGATAGACTACTGATATTTAATGTATGTAGAAGTTTTAATTAGCTTTACTGTAAAAGTGTGGAGATGTACAGAGTTGATGGTGACACATTATAGTGAGTAACAGCTGGTTTATAAATGGGGATGTGGCTGAAAATGGTAGTCTAGGGAGGTAAATGCCAAATGACAGAAAGCTAGAGAATAATCTAGGGACTGAATAGCACAGTAAACCCAGAGGTGGATGAAAATAGTGATTGATGGTACAGATGCAAGAGTGTCCTTTGTGAGCTAGAGCAGATGTACATCAGTATTGCAGGGTGGTGGGAATGTGGAGAAGCATGGGAATTATACAACTATGGAGTGTGGTTAACAGTAATGATGTAATATTCTTGCCATCTATGTCAAAGATGTACTGTGTTGATAATGGGAGAGTATGGAAAATGGGTGCCAAATGTATGCTGTGGACCTGGTAATAATCAGATGATACATTTCATAATCTGTAACAAATATTCCACCAGGGTGTGGTATGTTGACAGAGGGGTGTTGTTTGGGAATTCTGCACATGTGCATGATTGCTTCGTACGTTTATGACTTCTGTCATAAAAATATATTTAAAAAATAATAATAGGGTGGGTTGGGGGAAAAATACACCAAATGTAAGATAAGGACTATAATTAGTAGTAAGATTTTGACAATATTCTTTCATAATTTGTAACAAATGTCTCACAATAATGCAAGCTGTTGGTGGAGGGTTGATGTATGGGACTCCTGTATGATGTTATGAATGTTTGCTTTGTAAGTTCACAACTTTTAACATACATTTATTGTTTATGTATGTTCATGTATAAATGATACAAATAATAATAATAAAGGGTGGATTGGGGGAAAATTCTTTGGTTAGTAGTAATATTTTGAGGATGCTCTTTAATCATTAGTTAAAAATGTTTCACAACAGTGCAAGGTATTGGTGGTAGAGTGAGGTATGAGAACCCTGTATGATGTTATGTATGTTTTGTTTTGTAAGTTCACAACTATTACTATACACTTATTGTTTACATATGTTCATGTATGAGTGATATACTTCAAGTAAAAAACAAAACAAAACAAAGAAAACTGGAGCTTACTGTCAAACAATAAAAGTTTTAGTAACTACATGTCATGAAATCTTCCAGGTGGTACTGTCTGCGGTCATAATGAGACATAGTAGGAAGGGCTACAAAGGAACTGCAAACAAAGACTGTCAAGAATGAGCTGGCAGAGGACTGAGATTTAGGGGTTGAACAAAACAAATGATGGAGGCCATTGCACCAATCAGGAACATATGCCCTGACACCAGCACAGGAAATGGCGGCCACTGCAGCCAATCAGGGACA
>JAKSZT010054523.1:7844012-7854688 GCA_026826555.1 Tolypeutes matacus | reverse complement strand
CTGACACCAGCACAGGAAATGGAGGCCACTGCAGCCAATCAGGGACATATGCCCTGACACCAGCACAGTCCTATCACTATATATGTAACTTTGCCCAATCATTAGAACTTTCCTGCATGTGGAGTCGTATGTTTAAAAAAACAAAAAATTAAAGAGAAAAAAATAGTCAATATACATAAAAGTTCTACTATTCCTACCCCATAGGAGCAGTGTTTATGTAGACTGGAAGAATGCTCCCTGAAGACACACAATAAACCCTCACTATTATCAACACAACAATCCAGGGCACATGAAAAAGAAGCCGTTCGTTTGTCAAGATTTAAGTAAACTTTTGGAACAGAAGGATTTTTTTTCTTGGTAGGATTGGAGCTTGTCCTAAGAATCTGAGATTCCTGTTTGAAACTCAGGATTGGGGCATGCTGGCTAAACCGTAATCACTTACCATATGGACGACTTCTGGGTAAATAGGCTCTGTGATCACATTCCGATTATGTGTGATATATTCTACCATTTCACTTAAAGCAGCTCGTTTTACTTCCTTCCACTTTAGGTCACTTAGTGGATCAGAAACAAAGTCAAAGAGGACACAACACTGACGTAACTTCTGAATAAAAAGCTTCTCTTGATCAGCAGGAGGAACATCTGAAAAGCAGAAAGCAAAATGTATTGATCACAAAAATGTTTAACCCAAAACTACTGTGAAACATTTTTAAGCGCTCCACTCTTTTCCTTTTGAATAGAAATTCAAGAACAAAAAGAGATGGGGTCAGGGTGAACAGAGAGCAAACATTCCTTAAAGAAAATGCAAAGAAAAAGAAAAAGAAAAGCTAATCACTGCCCAAATCATATTTAGTATAATGCTGCCATGTTTTTAAAGTCTTTGAAACTATGTTAACATAAATTCACTCTAAATGCATTCGTCCATTCATCCAACAAATGTTATGTGAGCCTTGATAGTCACCTCCAGACCCTATGCTGGGCAGTGGCAAACAATAAGGTCCAGTGTATGGTGAGGGTCCAGGCATGTTTGGAGGATACAGTAAGTGCATGACGGAGGTACAGGCAAGGTAAAAAGCATCCGTGCAAGGGTGCTTACTTGTGTCTGCCTGCTGGTTCTAAATTTACACAAGGGGTTGTTCTCTCTGGATGGCTGACAGGCAGACAGCAAGTGGCATCTGAAGACCTGAGATGTCTGAAGGTTGTCAAAACAAACGGTCACTTACAAACACAGTGCGAATCACCAGTGCTCCCAAAGGACATTTCCTTCTTCATTTTGCCTTCTTGTCAGCGCAGTCATTCATGGTGACTGACGGTGTGGACGAAGACGGAGACACACAGTAGCACAGTGACAGCACGGCACAGTGACACTGACAGCACAGTGACAGCAGGACACAGTGACACTGACAGCACACAGACAGCACAGTGACACTGACGGCACCCTGATACTGACAACACAGTGACAGCAGGGCACAGTGACACTGACGGCACAGCGACAGCACGGCACAGTGACATTGACGGCACAGTGACACGGCACAGTGACAGCACAGCACAGTGACACTGACAGCACAGTGACAGCAGGACACAGTGACACTGACAGCACACTGACAGCACAGTGACAGCACAGCACAGTGACACTGATGGCACCCTGACACTGACAACACAGTGACAGCAGGGCACAGTGACACTGACGGCAGAATGACAGCAGGACACAGTGACACTGACGGCACAGCGACAGCACGGCACAGTGACACTGACGGCACAGTGACAGCACAGCACAGTGACACTGACAGCACAAGCACCAGCAGGGTGGCAGCAGCTGTTACGTAGAGCGAGTGCCCATGCAGGCTAGATGCCATATTCACACATATCTTTTTCATTTAGTCTTTACAATAACATAAAGGAGATAAAGAAACAGGTCGAAAGGGTCACTGTAGGGCTGGTGAGTGATGAAGCTGGATTCAAACAAAGCTTCCCGGTGTTCTGGGAATTGTGGAAAACCTTTATCTGCCTGTGTGGGCTTGACAGTTTCCCAGGACTGAATACTCAAGAAGGAGATCAGTGGTGATATGAACGGGATTTTTTTTTTTAACGTACATATACATTTATGTAATGAAACGTGTTGACAATTGGAACATTTGCATAACCCAATGAACCATTATTTTCCAAATGATCAACAAGTGATGCTACAAAATCACGCATGGGCAAAGGAGCCATCCAAAATGCAAGATGCCCCAGTGGATTTCAATGTGACAGAAATCAGTGAGACAGCTCACTGATAACCATGTCGGATTCCACATGGTAGGTTCCTTTAGGAAAGGACCCAGTTGTTAAGTTTTGTTGAAACATCAAAGATGATTCCAAGATGATCTGAAAAGGGTACTACATAATAAAATACTCCTCCCTTTCCTAATTACATGGCTTCCTATACTTCAACCACAACAGAGAAAGAGTTTGAATGCATAAGCCTGAGAATCCAACTATCTCCTATCCAGCCAGACATTGAAGATATTAGCAAAAATGTAAAATGTCATTCCTCTCACTAAATTTGTTTTTGTTTTGGAAAATATGGCTATTTTCATAAAATGGCATTTTTGTTAACACACAATGAGCTTATTTTTGAATGAATGAATAAATACATTAAATTTTTTTCTGGTTTAATTTCAAGTATGGTCAGTGTCAATAGCTATATCTCATATAAGCACATGCTCTTTGAGGTCCTAAATAATTTTTAGGGGTCCTGAGACCAAACTGCTGAGACCCATGAGCCCATACGAGTCTCCGGCCCAAAGGGCACCTCCACGGCTCCTGCACTCCCCTGCCCTTATGTGGCTGGTGTTCTCCCCGTACCCAGTACTCCGCGCACCTAACTGCTAACCTCTGTTCACATTTCTCCTACAAGGCCTTTCTCACCTCCACAGCCAGACAAGCTGCAACGCTCTAGCCGGTCCCTGAGCACTTCCCATGGCTTTAAATGGTCAACAATCTTTGGAGAAGTTCTTTCTTACCTCCCCAACCAGATACTTTTTGAGCGTAGGTGTCGTGTAAATGTTTTACGATTCTCTGTGTCTCCTAATACCCAGCACTGAGCCTTGCCAAGAGCAGGCACTCAGATGTGGTGATCTGAATTTGTCCTTTCTGTGTGTCCCTATTTCCTACACTGCATGCAGGGATCAGAAGCAGACAAGCAGGGTGATGGGATACACCCTTGGGTTAAGAAGAGGTTCTTAACCTTTTCTGTTCCACAGACCCCTCTGCCAGTTAGATGAAAACCACGGACCCCTTACTAAGTCCACACTATACTGTGGATTATTTAATATTAATAAATATATCACACCCGCACGAACATGTCCCCACAAAAATGTGTTTTTGAATTTCAATTCAAGCTCACAGATCCCTGGTTAAGAACCCCTGCCCTAAAGGATACTTAAGAGACCCTGAGAACCAAACTGTGATCCTTAAACACACCGAGTGTTCAGGGACAGTCTATCGTTTTAAATGAGCAGAAGTCATGATAACGTTCAGGTCTCTTAGCATTCAAATATCTAGCTCTTTTCAACGGCAAGTTTCATTTTCTCAATTACCCCTTGCTTACCTACCGCCAATCCTTACTCAATTCTGCACTTCTGTTCATACCCCAATTTACCAGGATCACCTTAAACAAGGTCACAGCTAGGGAGCCTGCCTGGCATTCTCACACTCTGTGCCCTGGTTAGAGAACCAAGTGGCTGCCTTTGCCCTGGGAGCCACCTGACTTTCCTCACTCGGGGCCCACCCACGGCAGCCAGGGAGTCCTTTCCAGGCGCCATCCTGCTGAATCCAGGAAGGACTGTGAAAGGACAAAGGCCCAGGAAAAGCCACAACAGACTTAGAAAGGTCAACACGATGCTAAGGCTCCTGAAACTGCTGTTAAGAGAATGCGAGGAGAGGCTCTCCCAGTTTTGGCTGGAGAACATTCTTAGCATTACTTACTACTTCCTTTTTTTTTTTTTTACCAGGAGGTCCCAGGGATCGAACCCGGGTCCCTCCATATGGGAGACGGACGCCCAACCAGTTGAGCCACATCCGACCCCCTTACTACTTCCTTTTATTTTTATTTTTAAAATTAAGAGCCGTATCACTCTTCTATGTAAATGTTATCACAGACGCCTTATGCTTGTAGGGATCTTTTCAGCCTCTTTCCCTCCAGCATTGTCACTAATGTTATTGTGAGCATGGAACATACTCACACAAGGCACTCGGGACGGGGAGCGGAGAAAAGACAACGTCCTATAGAACCTCCACCGGAGAAGGGAGGTAGAGATAAGCAAGCATCGTTCTTTGAAAAACACAGTCCCTGAATGGAAGTGACAAATGGATTAACAAAGGCCACCTTTACAGGACGGGAGCACCCCGCTCCTAGTTTTGTAGGTGAGGGAGGGTGTTTCTTACCTCTCATGGTACCAGAAGCAAGCTAAGGGATTGGCTTCTACTCCACTCACCCCTGATTTCCAAAGTGGGGATGCAAACCCCAAACCATTGGGATGAAAGAAGAAAACAGAATTTCTACTTACATTTTCTTCTTTCTTTAAGAACAAGAAATTAAGATTTACTAATACTTAATATACATATTGACATGCATTGGAGAGACATGCTTAACATTTTTGTACTGCTAGGCCTGTGTGATTAAAAAAGTTGAGAGAGCACTACTGGGCAATGAGGAGCCACAGAAGGTTTACAAATGAACCCCAACTGGCTAACATCATCACAGCCAACCTCACAAATGTGGCTACCAAATGTGTACCCTCAACTGTGTAAGGGACTGACGGACACACACAAATACACATACATATATTTAACCGAGTCACAGAATATGATAGGGTTGAATTACTAAATTGAAGCTCTATGCCAAGAGGCATCATGAGAACTCTGTGGGCAGGCAAATGATTAAAAACGCCCACTTCTAGAGGCCAAGTCTTAGTTGTTAAAAGAAATACTCCCAAGATGCAATAAAGCACCATTTTTTAGCATGAATTTGTAGAAAGACAACAGAGTCTGGCCTTTCTGGTATGTGTAGACCACAGCTTCTTCTAAATAAAAACCCAATGAAACAAAGAAAGAGAGCTGCAAAAACCACAAGCCCAGAGAATAACAGCTCAAAGACACCCCAAAAGGTGTGAGCTCCTGAGGCTCAGGGCCCACAGCCTTTTGAACCCCTCATGATATCCGCCAAGGGGTAGACGCGGGCTGATTTTCAAAGCCAGAGCACACAGTGTAAACACAGGCCCAGCACTCCCTCCTCAATGCCCAGTGCTCAGGGGGCCCTTCAGGGGTCCATGAAGATAAGCAAATCAGGACCCCAAGTCAAGAGATGCCACTAACAAAACGGAAAGAAAAGGTAAGAGCCAGATGATGGAACCATCCTGTCTTCCTAATACATTCAGTCTTAACACAAAATGAGTAAGAATGAAGTACAATGCAATTAAGCTAACAATTTCTGAGTGAATTTGGTATTCTTCAGTAACAGGTACTAAATTCCACTTAGCTTTATCTCCTATATGAGGAAACTTTAGCAGATGGCAAGTTTCCCCGATGAAGAAAGCAAAAACTCAGCAATACTATTTTGTTTTTTAAAGAGAAAATTCATGTACCCCTTTTTGAAACCACCATCTTTTCCCCCACAGCTCTCCAGCACCTCCTGTCTAACTCGCGTGTCCGCGAACACAAGGCTCTCCCGTCTGCGGCACTGATCGACTGACTTCTGTCTCCACCAAACCAGAGTCTTGCTTCTCAGACCCTTACAATAAGACTTAACATCTGTTAGATTAACTTCCCTCACCGGGATCTTCTCGTCTTGAAGATTCTCGGCCCTTTAAGTTTCCCATGTCTATTTGGGGAGAACGGAAGTCTCTGCAACATTGAGTCTTCCAATCAATCCATAAACATGGAATATTTCTCTATTTACTCAAATCTTTCTTGTATGTCTCAACAAAGTTTTATAATTTTCTCCTATAAACGTGCTAAACATCACTCTTTAGATTTATTCTTTTTTTTTTTTTTTGATGTTAACGTAAACGGTTTCTTTAAAATGATTTTATTTCCGAACTGCTGGTGCAATATAGAAAACAATGATTTTAGGGTATTCATTTTCTATCTAGCTGCCTTGCTCTCTTAGGAGCTCTGATAATGTGGCACCTGCAATGTGAGACTGTTTTTGTCACTCTCCCCTGCTGGGGCTGGCCAGACCTCCAAAGCAATGCTGGAAAGACACAGGGAGGGGCTGTCCCTTCTGCTCCTGATCCCAGAGGAAAACTTTCGATGTCTCACCATAGAGTTTCTTTTGTAGATAACAGTTATCAGATTAAGATAATGACTTATAGAGTCAATGATATCCCAATCCAAAGCCCAACAGATCACTTCTGTGGACCTGGATAAGCTGATTCTAAAATGTACATGGAAAAGCAAAGGGTCAAGACTCACCCAAGACATCCTGGAGAAGAGGAACTCGGTGGGAGGACTTGCCGTTTCAGAAGTCAAGACTTAAAGCGTAAATAATGAAAATGGCCAAGCTCTGTACTGCCACAGAGAATGGAACCTACAAACAAGTTTGTGCATATATGGACCCTTGATTTCTGGCAGAACAGTGAGGAAAAGTCAACTTTTCAATAGACAACCATGTACCCAGAGGGAAAAAACAAAAACAAAAACAAAAAAAGGAATTTATCTCTACCTCACATCATATCCAAAAATAAACTCGGAGTGGGTTACAGACTTAACATCTAACGGGCAAAACTCTAAAGCGTTTAGAAACTAATGAAGAGTATCTTACGCAGGGAGGCAAATAAGGAAGTTCTTGAACAAGACCCTAAAAACAACAATCATTAAAAAATTGATAAATTGAGCTAAAAGTTGAAAACTGTTCTTCATCAAGACACCACCAAGAGAATGAAAAGGCAAGCCAGGGAACTGAACTATATGAATACATACAGACGAAGAGACTCACATCGAGAATACACGAACATTTCCAATAAATCAATATGAAGAATTCAGAATACCAATGAAAAAATAGGCCAAGTCGTAACCAGGCACTTTACAAAATATATCCAAATGGCTAACTGCACGTGGAAAGATTGTCAATCTCATTAATGATCAGAGAAATGCAAATTAAAGCCACAACGACATGCCATCAGACACCCAGCAGGCTGAAAGACACGAGATATTCCGACAACGCCAAGTGTTGGGAGATGTGGAGCAACTGGGCCGCTCGCGCACTGTGGGTGCGACTGCAGGGTTTGGCACTCTCGAGTGAAGGGGGCATATGGCTGCGGAACTGTACTCCCAGGTACAGACCCCAGTGGGACTCCTACACATGCGCCAGAACTCACGTAAAAGAAGCATCGTTCTAACAGCCCACACTGGGAACACCCCAAATGCCCACCACTAGTGGGTCAGACGAATATAACGCACTGCAACATGTTAAAATTATGCAGACACATGAAACATAGTCACACACAACATGGATAAACATCACAAGACATTGTTGAATGAAAAAAAGAGACAAGATAAAAATGATCCATTCAGTATGATTTCATTCAAATAAAGTATAGGAAAAAACAATTCTATAACGTTACTACCTAGGTATGTAGCCCTAAACTTATGAAGGACCCACAGGCAGCTCTCGGGTGCCTGGTCTGGCGGCGGGTACTTATCTGCTTCATATGCTTCTCTATGCAAGTTATATTTCTAATAAAACCAGGCTAAGAACACATGCACATGGCAAAACAATCTCAGAGCACGTAAGAACACCCCTGAGGACACACGCCTGCCTCCTCCACACCCCCCTCTGGTCACCATCTCTCCTCCCACAGATGCCTGCTGCTGCCAGTTGAGCCGTGTGCACTTCAGGCAAATATATGTACATGTTTTCAATACTGGCTTTAAATAAACCAACACTGACAAACCCTAAACTAACCTCAATATACTTAGGACTGGACACACACACACACACACACACAATCCATACACATCTCCCACCATTATTCTGTATCATGTTGTTTCTGAGTATCTTTTTTTGGTGAAAAATTTCCAAATCAAGATGAAGTTCCAAGTGATCTTTAATTTTCTAGTTGTATAAAGACATACACACACACACAAGCTCTCTCTCTCTCAAAGAAAAGATCAGAAGCTAAGATCCTAAATGCATAAAATAAAAATTTTGCTGTGACTAGCTTACCAGATCTAAAGTATCTCATGTAAAGGAAATGAACCAGAAAACTAAGTTCTCAGAGTAGGCCCCAACCTTGAGGACCGAGTCTGCATCATCAGGAATTAGTCTTTAAAAGGTGCCCAACATAATATTCGTGCACCAATGTCAAAGGTGTGCTATGCTAATAACAGGGGTGTGGAAGGCAAGAACCAAACGCACGCTGCGGGCCGCTTCTGTGGCAATCGCCTGGTGATGCTGTCATGGTCGGTGACAGATGTCCCCCAGCAACGCTGTGTGTTGGTGGAGGGCTGTTGTATGGAATTCCACACATGTGCACGATTGTTTTGTAAGTTCACGACTTCTCTAATAAAAATATATTTAAAAAAAAGGTTTCGAAAAAAATGCACGCCAGGCACCGTACTAGGCACAGACATTACAATGATATAGCAAGACACAATATGCGACCTAAAAGGAAAACACCTAAAGTATATGGAAGCACAACAAGAGAGGCCTGCAGAAGTACTGCAGGGCCCAAGAGGGAGGCAATGACGGGACAAAGGCTCAGGGAGGCTGAGGCCATCTGCGGAGGGCAGGACCGTCACCCGAGGGGGGAAGACCTGACCCGGAGGGAACCCCCACCTCCCACGTCAGGTGGCCTGAAGCTTCAGGACAAATTAAATAGGGTGCATTTTTCTAGAAAATTGCTTTTCCTCAAGAAGACAGGATAAACAAGGATAAGATCTGATTACATTTTACATAGCTTAGTCAGACTGGACAATTATAAATTTTCAAAGAGGAGGGACGTTGGTTCACCATTTTATCCTCAGCATCTGAAACTGACCTAGTAGTACATAGTGGGAACTCAAATATTTGTTGAATGAACACATCAATCTGAGAGAAACAAATTCAGGTTATTTAAAACACTTATATTAAAATAATTACACGTTATCAGAGTAGAATGCAAAATCTACATAAACTTTTAAGATAAAACCAAAGTCTTCAAAGAAACTTTTTTTTTTTTAAAGTAGAGAAGTTGTAGGTTTACTGAAAAATCATGCATAAGATACAGAGTTCCCACAGACCACCCTGTCAGTCACTGCCTGTGGTAGTGTGGTACATTTGGTACAGTTCATGAAAGAACATTTTTATAACTGTATTGTTAACCACAGTCCAGAAACTGCTTGCTTTTAATTGGCATTTCAACACTCCGGAATCTTTAGTCAGAGGTACTTTGATAAAAAGAATCTGAAGAATCCTGGGGTAGATTTGAGTCACAGAGGGTTTTAAAGCAGATGAGTGAGACAACTTCTTCTAGAAATAAGAAAGATCTCTTCAGAAGCGACACACAGATGGACTGAAGCAGAAAGATCGCCTTCAGAAGAGAAGGGGGTAAGCGGATGTGGCTCAAGCGATTGGGCTCCCATCTACCATACGGGAGGTCCCAGGATCGGTTCCCGGTGCCTCCTAAATAGAAGACAAGAAGACAAGACAAGCAGACACAGAGAGCACACAGCAAACAGACACTGAGAGCAGACAGCAAGCACAAAACAAGGAGGGGGGATAAATAAATAAAATAATCTTTAAAAAAAAAAAAAAAAGAGAAGGGCCTGAGCCACAGCCCAGGAAACCACCTCTCAAGAGCTTCTTTCTCCTGAGGCAGTCATGACCTTGAAGCTCTGTTCCCCAGGGGATGGCCTGGCAGCTCATCATTTTTGGTAATGGTGATCTCTTATTCAATGAAGCCAACTACTATACCTGGAAAGCTTTATACACAAATACACCAAATTAAATATTCACCTCTATGCATATTAAGTGACACCTGGCTAATTTCTACTCTGATCCCAAGCACCCAGATACTTTCAAAAGTGAGTTAAGGGAGTGGATGTAGCTCAGCGGTTGAGCATCTGCTTCCCATGTAGGAGGTCCTGGGTTCAAACCCTGGTACCTCCTTAAAAAAAAAAAAAAAAAAAAAGTGAGTTAATACTCAAATTATTTCGAACTTGGTTGATGATTTTCAAAATTACAATAAATCTTTCTCAATGTCACAATGCAAGCCCCCCATTTCATCCATCCTAATACCTAATACACACATACCCGTATTAACATCCTCGAAATCAAGCTGCAACTTTCACTTGATGGCTATTTTTCTTCCCATAAGAAATGGTTTGACCTACAATCAGCAGCTTCTTAGATGCGACGGAGCATGGTACTTTAGCTTTAGCATACAATATCGTGCTTCTGCGAAGGCTTCCACGCGCAGATAGTTTCAAAATTCAAATAGGCCCAATGCTTTTGTTTCCCCTTCAAGTTCTGTCTAAACTACCTAATATGAAGGCACTGAAGCAAGAACCTGGCAGTGCAAAGTCACCAGGACTTTCAGCAGTGGCACACGCCGCCCTAAGTGCGCGGTGAGGAGCGCTGCCTGCCTCGTGCAGCTGCGTGGCTCGGCGGGGCTCTGTGAGGAGGCACCCCGCCTGTCCTGTAAGCGGGGCTC
>JAKSZT010054523.1:7789507-7844002 GCA_026826555.1 Tolypeutes matacus | reverse complement strand
CTGTCCTGTAAGCGGGGCTCTGTGAGGAGGCACCCCGCCTGTCCTGTCAGGAGCGGGGCTCTGTGAGGAGGCACCCCGCCTGTCCTGTAAGCGGGGCGCGGGGCTCTGTGAGGAGGCACCCCGCCTGTCCTGTAAGCGGGGCTCTGTGAGGAGGCACCCCGCCTGTCCTGTCAGGAGCGGGCGAACTCCAGCGCTCTGGCCGAGTGAAAAGGACCGCCTGCTACACAAAGCAAGACTGGCCAGCAGCTTCTACAGCCACATGTTCTTTTCTGTTGCTCAAAATCCTGTTGAGGGTTTCCTTTCAAATCCCAACTCTGCTGACTGTCGAGCTTTGCTCTAACGCCTTCACCAAGCTTATGTCTTCCTTTCGGAAAGAAAGCACCTGTGAGCCCAGGGCCAAGGCTGGAACGGGCGCCTTCTCAGGATGAGCAGGGTCAATCCCGTAGACAAGGGGTTTCTCCTTATACCGGAAACACTCCCACTAAAAATATTTGGGGGTTTCCCTTCTGTTCCTGCCCCCACCCTGGTTCTTTAGCCTGCCTTTATTTTCATATGAACAAAGTGGTAATAAGCACTTTCCTCCCAACTTTTCATGGCCGACCTCCCCCCAACCCCCTAAACATCATCCGTTCCTCATGAAATTTTACTGGGGTCCTCTTGTCATTTTATAGGACAGATATTTTCATTTCAAGGTGATTTGCTCAAAAAGCAGTGGCAGAAGCCAAGTGATGGCTCATTCACACGCTTCTCCAAGAACTGGCAGCCTCGCCAGGGGTGGGAGGCGAAGGGCGGCTGGGTGGCCGAGGCCAGAAAGAACGGCACCCGACGGACACGAGCTGCAGCCAGGGAGGGCCTGCGTTCCACGAAGGCAGGTGGCTTTTTCGATGAACAAAGTCACAGGGAAGAAACTCCCTGATTTCCAGGCTGGGCTCCGTCCCAGCAAGAGCACGGTGAAGTCCTGAGACCACCCCTGCCTGACGCGCCCAGGTACCTTGCGCGGTGCATCTCCTGTGGACGGACGCGTGTGCTGCAGGAGTGGGCCTCCTGCCTGGTGCAGGCTAAGCCGTGCATGAGAGGAATTCAACCTGTAACTGAATTTGGAAACTGGGTATTTTCATGTGCAAAGAAATTTCATGTGCAAAGACCAGGCAAACAAATTCCTAGAGTAAAGATGTAAATCCAAAATAGTAGTATTTGTTGACACAGGCCATATTCCTTGCTTAAGAATCCAGTTCTCGAATGCCTCGTGGAGAATTCACCATTAGCACACAAACAAAAACCTTAATTTCCACCCCTCTGGGTGGAGTCCATAGCAGGAGGACCAAGAAGGAGACAGTCCAATGAGTCTCAGGGCCC
This sequence comes from Tolypeutes matacus, assembly GCA_026826555.1. Taxonomy (NCBI): domain Eukaryota; kingdom Metazoa; phylum Chordata; class Mammalia; order Cingulata; family Chlamyphoridae; genus Tolypeutes; species Tolypeutes matacus. Next base: position 7,842,646 of record JAKSZT010054523.1, on the reverse strand, counting down.
AGAGCCAGGATCTGCTGAGCTGGGTGCTCACCCCGAGTTCACGGTCGGCAGATCAGCCTGGAATGGGAACCACCACACTCCTCGGAACCAGGACTCATGTGGACACATCTGGGAGAGGTGTAGCCGCTCTAAGCTGGGGCCTGGGACCCCTAGCTCCCCCCAGGCCCTGCCAACCTGTGCTGCACCCAAAGTCACCTCCACCCCAGGCCCACAGCCCACCCTCTGGTAATGGTGTTACTCAGTCAGGACTCGCATTAACTGCTGACATCTCTCTCCCGGCTGTCACCAGTCACTGGGCCACCCAGCAATGTTAAAAGTACCAGCCAAGGACACCTCGCGGCTCTTCCTGTCTCCAGGGGCTCTCTAGGCACTGCTCGTGGGGGTGCAGAGTGGCCCACACCCTCCCGGGGGCTTTCTGACCCTGTCGGTGGGGGGAGGCTGTGTGGAAAGGGGCCGCGCCCTTCCCTTCGCCCCTCCAACCTCGAGCTGCAGCTGCCAGCCCAGCACAGGCCCCAGAAACAGCAGGCGCTCAACACACATGTTCCAGCAACACGACTGCTGGTGGCCACCGTGACTGTCCCCACACTCCGGCCGCCTAGACCTGCTGCCCTCAAAGCAGCTGACCGGAGCCGGGGCAGCACTGCCAGCGTCATGGGGCAAGAAAAACTGAGAAGCCTCAACGAAGGCAAAGTTTCTACCTTTCTAAACCACTGGTATTACTTCTCCAGTAGCACAGAAATTACAAAGAGAACCATTTTAACCAAAAGCTTGGATACAATAACACCTGCCAAAAACAACTCTTACTCCACAGGAGACGGGTCCCGTCACTGGCCTTTCCTAAGCCTGCTGGGGACCAGGCGTGTGGCAGGGCCGTGACACAGAGCCAGGCGTGGCAGGGCGCCACGCAGTCTGCTCTCAAGGGCACCACCACCTGCCCGGGGGAGGGCAGGACACGGTGACGTGGCCCAGGGGGAGAACTCCAGGAGAGCCAGCAGCTCCACCGCGCCAGCCTGCCCTCACTCCCACACTGCGACGGGCACCTGGAGGCCTGTGCAGGGCCATCACCCTGTAACCTGCCACTCCCCACAGCTCGGCCACAGGGCCATGGCTCCTAGACAGCACTTCTGCGTGGGCCCCTCGACCCGAGCACTCCCAGCCGGAGGCCCCCACCCAGCTCGCGCTCACCCCCACACCCGAGGAAAGTCTCCAGGGCGGCAGGAACCACCAAGCAGACAGCCCAGGGGAGCCGGCCCTGCGCTCGTGTGTTAACGGGGGTGGAGGGCCGGCAAGCGTGTCCCCAAGAGCTCCGGCCTCACACACAAGCCCTGCAGGCCGCTTGGGTGGGGGCACGGCTCGCCCCCACCCACACAGCTGGTGTATGCCAAGCAGAGTGCTCAAGGAGCTGGCTAAAAGGTGCGTTCTTTCTTGGAGAAGGAAAATTTCACCTAGATACTTGACACTATTATTAATTGAAACAGGAAACATCCTTCTAATGGGACATGTTGGAAGCCATTTAGCTGGTTTTTATGTATTTTATCCCAACCTCACAGGACACCAAGGTGACACCGAGTCACCCACAGAGGCATTCCATTTAGAGCCTCTTCCGCTGCAGCAGGGGGACGGGGCTCCCCGCGGGCCCCTGGCCTGTACCTGCAAAGAAGAGCTGGCTCTTCCCCTGTGCAGCGGCTCTGCCACCCGAGGGGGGCCACGTGGCGCCGAGCGCGGAGAGCTGGGGCCCGAGGACCAGAGGCGGCCAGAGGAGAGACCACCTTCCGCCTCCGCCCCAGCAGGCCCGGGCGGCGCCACGCGGGGGCAGCTCCGGTGGCCCGCCTGACCCCGGGGCCCCGCTCCCTGGCCTGGGCCCCTGCCCCCGCCGGCCTCCGAGGGCCCTCCTTTCGGCAGGCCCCTCTCACGTTCCCAGTCCTCTGCCTCTATTCTCCACTGAGACGTTTGATGGCAAAAGCACCACATTAGGGCGGGCCCCGCCTTCTCACTGCAGCTTCTCAAGTGAGACACAAGGATTCCTTGACCCAGCAGCAAGCACGGTCTTGGGGGGGTGTCTGGTCTGCACCCCAGAAGCTCACCTGCGGTGAACTGGGCCCACCACGGCCACGCCATGGACCCTCCCAAGCCCTGTCAGGAGCAGTCACGCTTGGTGGTCTGAGGGGTTAGGGACAACTTCTCTATCTAGTCACTAAATTCTACTTTCCTGTACAAGACTTGCTCTTTATGGCCCAAATTTTACCCTGGACTTACGGTTAATACAACTCACACTCCTGGCTCTTTGAGGCCGCCAAGAGGAAGCTGCCCTTTTCACGGCTAACTTCGACTCCTTCAATCAGCGAGCATGTATTAAACCCCAACCCAGGAGGCGCAGAGCACAGGGACGCCGGGATACCTGGGTGCAGCCCGGTGCCACCTCATACTACCTCACTGACCTTGGGCAAAAGCCCCTCTGGGCCTCAGTTTCCTTAGCTGGAAAATGGGGGTAACGGTTGTGAATCCACGGATACAAAGTGCTTAGAGCAATGCCCGACGCTCTGTAAGTCCTCACAGTGCTGGTGGTTGTCTATTAGCCACATGCCAGGTGGCCTATTAGTTTACATCACTCAATCTTATTTATGTTTCTACCCCTTCAAAAAGGTACACAGTAACCAAATCTGTACACCTAACAAAAGGCAGAATCTCAATTTGACCGTGTCTGGCTTTGCATAACACAATTATCTGTGTGTTCTGGTGAACAGAGCACAGAGCAGTGCTTTGCTGTTCTAGCTCTTAGAACAGGGCAACACAACAGTAGTTAAAAATTGGTTGAAAGAGGCTGAACGAACCCCAAATCTAAAGGTTCCAGATGTGCCCACCAAGTGGAAGAGCCAATCTCTGAGAAGTTCATAAATATTTCCACTTATGAAGAACTGAGTGGAAAACTTTGATAGGTTTATAATGATTATGGAGAAGCTGGTTTTTTGGGGGGTGGGGTGGGGTGGGGGTGGTTAAGAACTGGACAGCAGCAAGCAGCCAGGGCTGGGAGCTGCTATTCTTTCAGTTGACCAACTGGGCCTCAGTTTCCACATCTGAAAAATAAGGTTCTTTCTGGCTCTAAGAGACCATGAAAAAATGCTTCTCTAAGGGACTAGAGTGCCAGTAGCAAATCATGGAGGGGGGAGATGAAAACACAGCAGGATCTCCAAGCAGAAGTTGGGGGAAGACCAGCGAGTGCGTGCTCCAGGCCAAGAGACAAGACGAAGTGGGCACGCGAGGAAGAAACGTGCCGACACCTAAGGGCTGGAGCCTAGAAACGGAATCTTCCTCTCTGTGTGTTACTGACTACAGGATTTAACCTGACGAGAACTTGATAATCAATTGTTAACATATGATGTACAAATACGTTACCACCTATTTTTGAAGAATTTTTGTTCTCAGAAAAATACACATGTTCACTGTAAAGTAAAAGCAATTCAAACCATACAAGAGAGGAGAGCTTGGAAGGCAGCTCTGGGTACCCACGCCCAGGGGCAGGCCAAGTCCTTGTGCGCACCCTGAGACTCACGCTTCCTCGCTCTTCTGCTTTTACCTCATTCGACCCTATGCCAAGGATATCTGTGTATACCAATAAACAGATCAACACTGTACTTAATTGGAACTGCTCTGTACATGTGTGCTATAATTTAGTAAATCAGGTCATCCCTTTCATGGTGTTTTGTTTTTTATAAGTAACGTTAAAAATGAAGCTTTAACTTCTAAAACCTCACTAAAAAGTCAGCGATTGATTTCATAAAGGACTCACACCCACAAGGGCAAGGAAGGAGAGGAAATCCCAGCAAGGGCATTGCTGGGCTGGAGAGCGGGTGCGGAGGGGTGCCAGGCCCAGCAGCCGGGCAGGGCAGGCGGGACAGGCTGTGGATGCCCCAGGGGCTCAGGTAAGCATGGCTCCAGGTGCCCTTGCAGCAGGGGTGCAGATGGTCAGCAACAGGAGGGCTGCTTGACAGCGTGCTTAGAAAGCAAGCCTGCACCTGGGCCCTGGCCAGCACTGGTTCAAGAATGAGCGACCTCCGCTCTTGCCAGTGGAAGGCCAGCTCTCTGCTTTGTTTCTGGTAATGGCAGAGTAGGTAAGAGCCAGCCCTCTACTGAGGTGACAGGAAAAGCTCCAGAGAAGAGTTAGTAAAACATCAGCTGAATGGCACCCCAGGTCCCAAGACTGTGAAGATGTGCGAGGCTAAGAGCAGAGACGACAGGGCCTCACGGAGAAGGGCCAGCGTCTGGGTCCTCTGCTGCCACCAAGGCTTCTGTCCCCACCTCGGGGGCCAAATGCGGGGGAGGGGCTGTAAACCCCTATCTCACTGGGACACAAATGCTAGAGCAACTGTGCAAACTGTTAACAAATCGCTGAAATCTTAAAAAAGAAACTTAAAAATACCATTCTTGAAACTTTTCCATAATTTTGGAATTATTTAAAAATTGTTAAACACACACACACACACACACACACCCACCCTCCCCACAAATAAAGAATGGAAGTTGAATGTGACCAGATGCCATCTTCAGATCTACCAAGATGTTCATATTTATTTTCCTTCGCCTATTAGCCCTAACCACACAGTATGATTGTGCTCCTTTTCCTCATTAGGCTAGTTAATCCTGTCCTTTCTCCGCCTTACTCCCCCCACCTCCAAAACCACTCTTGGACTTAACTCTTTTCTTTTCAGTTTCCTATTCAGGAATTCCTGCTTTTGTCTTTACACAGACTACTTTTATTTTTGTCCTTTTCTACCCTGTTTAATTAATTTCATTGCTTAATAATGATATTTACACATTAGCTCTGTAAGCTATCACCTCACTTCACTAGCTCTCTCATCCATCCCCTTGGCAGTGACCGTGTTCCGCCCACGAGCACAGGTCCCTGTCGGCAGCGTGGGCTCGACTCAGTCCCGCTCGCCCGCTGCCTGCTGGTTCCCAGGTGATGCTTCTGCTGCCTCGTACTACAAGGGCACTGCAGGAGCTCCTTCCAAGGGTGGGTGTGAGGCGTGGGACGATAACCGTACGATGCTCGGAGCAGTGCTCACAGCGTATTATTAGCCGCTGCTCATTTAACAGCACTTGTTCAAAGTCTACAGGGTGCCATGCTGCATCCGAGATGTCGAGGGCCAAGCACTCCACAAGACAGACAAGGTCCCTGCTCCCATGGCAGTCTCACGCAAGTGGGGAAGTTTAAAACACACACACACAATTTTAGGGAAGAAAACCAGGGTGCTGTGACTGAACAACTGGGGTCATGGGAGGCTTGTCCCTGGAGAGGAGTCCTGAGCTGAAGCATGAACGCCGAGGAGAAACCGCAGCCTGAAACGGGGGAGGGAAAAGGCACCCGGGCGCGCGCCCGCTGGACTGTGCAGGTGCAGGCTCCCCTTGGCCTGAGGGGTCTTAGGGATGCCTGGTTTCTAACCTTTGCACTCCTTTTTTTTTTTTTCAGTGATGAGAGACTATGGTTTCTACTTGTTTCTGCTTTTTCGAAATTGCAGGGATTTTCTCTGTGAACCATTACGCACCTAAAAACTTACACCGCCGCATGTGCTCCCCGTGCCGGGCACTCTGCACAGAGACGTGTGCTCTCCACGTGGCCTGCCGAGGGCTGAGCAAGGCCGGCGTTGCTCCTGCCACCACTGCAGCCTCCAATTCTGTCTCACGTTCTCCACAGTTCTTGCTTTCCATGTTTCGACATTAAATCATTTAGGGCACCTATGTTCCCGGTAGCTGTACCATCCTACGGCGTGAGGTAATCCTGTTCCACTCGATCTTTCCTGCCTTGAATTCAACTTTGTCCAGTGACAATACTAATGTTGTGAACCCTTGCTTTTCTTTTGCATTTGCTTGTTGTATTGTGTCCTCCAGAAAGTCATGAAGTTCTAACTCACAGTCCCGTGTATGTGACCCTATTTGGAAAAGGTGTCTCTGAAGATGTTAAGAGGCCAAACTGGATCACAGGGGATTCTAATCCAGTAGGACTGGTGTCCTAAGAGGGACATTAGGACACAGACACGCAGACACGGGAGAAGCAGGCCTTGTGAAGACCCAGGTGGAGACTGTAGGGCTGCAAGCCAGGGGCACCACGGCTGGCGGCAGGCTCCTCTGCAGGCCCTGCCCACAGCTGCCTTCAGACCTCTGGCCCCCAGCCTGGAAGGGGCCAAGTCTCTGCTGTTTTAAGCCACCGGGTCTGAGGCCCTTTGTTGCGGCAGCCCTAGGAAGCACAGACACCTAGCATAGCTCTGCTCTCGCTTTCTTTTTAAATATCCTTTTATAGGGAAGCGGCTGTGGCTCAATCAGTAGGGCTCCCGTTTACCATATGGGAGGCACTGGGTTCGGTTCCCGGGGCCTCCTGGTGAAGGCAAGCCCGCCCGCACGGCGTGGTTAGCTGACCCAGCGAGCACAAGCAGCAAGGGGGGGATAAATGAATAAATAAATAAAATCTTAAAAAAAATATATATATATATATATATATCCTTTTATATATTACCCACATCATCTTAGGACTTAAAGATGAAGTCAGAAGAAGCATGTTCGTTTAATTTGTTTTATGAAGTAATGCATATATAAAAGCAAATTAACTTATAAAATTATGTAGGTAATCCTTAAAGCTGGCCTAGAAAAATATATGCAAAAACCCTGACGCATTTCAATAAATTTATTTAGCCAAATAGCATTTGGAAAAAAGATGATCATCAGGCTCTACTTCCCCCACAACCACCCCACAGCCATCCGCCCAGTTCTGGGGCCCTTAGCAGATCAGCCAGGCTGGAACCAGAGACTCCCCAAAAAAACGCTTTCCAAGGAATCTGGCAAGGAGAGTCTGCCAGACTCCTTAGCCTTCCTCTGAGGCTTTATCGTCACTGCTCACAAGCAATCTGGACTCAAGAAAGGGAGTCTCCAAGATTTGGGGACTTCTCACAGCTTTTTGGAAAAGTCACCTTGGGAGATGAAAAGGCAGTGGTAGTCAACTTCTGATTCACCCAGTATATAATAAAGATCCACTCCTCTAATCCCAATCCAGATCCCCGATAAGACCAACTTAATATCTTACTGCAGAAATCCTTTGTACTAATGTCCCCGAGCAACGTGACAGCTTTATATGCTTTAAGCATGTATTACAAGACCTAACAATTTAAGAGACTCGGGCGCCAGGACCAGCAATGGTTCTCTGAAGCTACACAACACTGAGTCTGGGAAGAGGATTTTCCTTTGAGCTATTTTTCTCAACTCAGAGGAAAATACCTACTCCAAATAACAACAGCTGCCGAACAACGGCCTGTTGGACACATCAAAAGCCACGCTGAGGTGTCCGATCAAGGGACCACCTGATGCGCCCTGTGCTTGCTCTCCATTTCCGTCACCGTTCTAACCTCACAGAAGACAGGAGGAGGAATCAAAGGTCTCCGGAGGCTCGCGTCACCCAGCACTCTGCTCCCACAGCCTCTGAGGTGAACCTCGGTGACCGGGCGCGTCTGGTCCAGCAGAGGGACAGACCGTTTTAACTTGTGATCCAACAGAGAGAGCTGGGAAGTAAAAACCAAACACAGCTAGCCAAGTTGGAGAATTTAAAACACAAACGTGTTTATAGAACTTTAAGTTTTAAACGGCATATTTATAAACGTCATTTTGCCTGATCCTTCTTACAAACTCAGGAAAACTCTGCTTTGGAACAGTTAATTTCCTGGACAAACTCAGGTCCTGCTTCTCGGTCTCACTGTGTCCTTCCAGAAAGAAACAGATGTATCCTTTCCATGACTCTAAGGGAAGGAGGCGTCTTTTGGACTCGATGATTAGAGCCAGGAATGAATGAAAAACTGAGAACAGTGCATTACCCCTGTGGCAGTTTGATGTAATTATGAATTCCAAAAATATAATTGGATCATGCTTGTAAACTGATCTGTTCATCTGGGCATGATTAGGTTAGGATTAGGGCATTGAGCCCCACCCCTTGGTGGGTGGGGAATTGAATATGAAAGGCAAGGCAAAGGACAGTTGAAGCAGTCTTTTGAGAAGCAGTTTTGATGTTGGAAAAAGGCCCCAGGAGAAGAGAAGCAAGCCGTTCACCTGATCATCTACAGCTGACCTTGTGGAGGAAACAGGAGCTAAGCCCGGAGAGAAATGCAGCCCCGGGAAGAGAGGAACCCCAGAAGCCTGAACCCTGGCAAACGCCAGCAGCTGTCTTGCTCCAACACGTGCCAATGGACTGTGGTGAGAGAAGAAACTTAATGCTTTATGGCCTGGGATCTGTGGACTTCTACCCCAAATAAATACCCTTTGTAAAAACCAACCCATTTTTGGTATTTCACATTAGCACCCCTTTGGCTGACTAATACAACCCCTGATGGAAGTTTCTGAAGAATCATCAAAAGTAATGAAGTCAGTCACTTTAGGCAACTCTGTGACTGCGTAACAACCTTTTCCAAACACGCAGGCTAGGAACCTGCCTGGCTGGTCTTCAGTCCCTCGTCTTCTAACACTGTTAAATCAGACACAGCTGCTCACTGGGAAGGCCCCTCCTCACCAGAATGGTGAGAACCTTCCGCGAGCAGCAGCCCTCCCTCCTGGTTTACTCGATTAAACCACGACACCGCCGTGGCAATGACAACGTCCAGAAGGCCGGACCTAGCTGCTGTGGCTTTGCAACGCGTGGATTTGCACTCCTAGGCAGTGTGGACCAAGAGAAAACAATTAGATGTGAGGGCGATGTTCAGCCAGGTTAAAGCTTTTCTCCAGAAAACAAAGTGAACAGTGTATGCTAACCAGACTCGGAATTTGGAAACACAGGAAGAATCCAGGAGCTCTAACGAGCCTCCGCAGTACTGGCACTGCGCCAAGTGTCTACGGCATAATCTCATTCCAGACTCACAGTTATCCTGGGGGTAGGTGTTATTACCATCTGACAACCAAGAAACAGTTACTCAACAGGCTAACTTGCTCAAGGTCACACAACCAGTAAATGTACCATTCCACTGAGTAGAAGCTAAAAGACATGCAGAGAGATCGATCGCTCACAGTAAAATGAGGACAAGAAGGGGCCACGTCAGGCAGGGCTGGAAGGGAGAGGAGGAAGAAGGGGCACACGAGAGAGGGAGGGGCGAGTCTTGCTGCTGGCAGCACCCACACAGGGCTGCTGGAAGCCAGGCCCCCAGCCTGCAAGGCCTGCCAGGGTTCCCGAGCTTCATTCATTCAGGAACACCTTCAGGATTTCTGCCACACCTGTGTACAACCAGACCTAGGAGGAAAACTTGATGTTTTTAAATTGGCACGACTTTTACCAAGTTCTGTCCAAAGCTCTAAGAACCCAGGAAATCATGGATTTGAGGAGCTAACTACGTATTTTTATATTCATCGATATATAAGTGGTGAAATGAAGTAAAGTTCAACCCTGAATCACTTACAGTCATCTCTTGGGCCACCAGCGGTGTGCTCTTACCACACAAGAGAAAGTCTGGACTATGCTGTGGAAAGAAACAAAAGAACAAAGAAGCCACCTGCTCTGCCTACTTTATAAGTCTTTTTGTTGACTGTGGTGTCTCCATCTCCTACCCTGAAAGAGGAGCAAGAAAACCATTTTACTTCTATTGTTACCTTCTGTTTCTTCTAAGACAGACAGACAGACAGACAGGTCTCTCAGGCTTTTTTTGGTCCTCTGCCAGTCTCTGGTTCTATAAATGAAAACTTAATTAGGAGTCCAGTGTTAGAATCTCTTCGTGGATTCCAAGCTATTGACTGGTTCTTTCCAAATTTGCCTTCAAATCTAAAGTAATCTAAAATAATTGTCTCCGGACACATTAAACTCATTTTTAAGCAGTGTAAAAAACAGACTAATTCCTTTCCCCATTTAAGCAATGTATTATAATAAGGTGACATGGCCCATCTACAAATCAAACTCTAAGATAAGTATCTTCCTTTATGTACCTGCAATGGTTTTAGCAAAACAAAACCAAAACAAACTAGAGTAAGTTTTAAAAATGCTACTATGTTCATAGGCCCTTGGGCAACACAAAAGGATCAATGAAGCTGTGTTGAATAACTTCACTCAGAAGCTGAACTGGTCCTCCAAACTGGCCTCTCATAAAATATTTCCCTTTAATATATTGCTGCATATATTCTAATATTTTAAGTTATATCAATTCTTTTTTGGAAGTAGACAATATAAATAATATAATCTCCTATAAAATTTTAAGAATGTTTTATAAAGTAACAAAAGAAGCAAAACTAAATCCAACCCACCTCTCTTTTCCCCAAAGCTGAGTGAGATTTGCCCTTTCTCTGGGCTCTGTCGATATCCATGCACTATCTGCATGCAGCCCCCCACTGCACTGCTGCTATCTGCATGCAGCTCATCCTCCTAAGTATTTTTAACCAAAGCCTCACAGGGATCCAGCAGACTTACAGTGAGGCTCCAAGCATTCCACAGCCCCCACCACGGCACCCTCTACCCTCCCCTTGCGAGCCCGCCCCACCAGCCTCCCACAGTAGCCTGGCGGTGACACACACCTGCCACAATCTCTCAGCCTCTCCCCCCACAGGACACTTTAGATTACTTTACAGTTACAAAGTTCTCGTCTAAGGATCATGAGCCCCACCCTGCAGGCAGGCCATCTTGCTTATTTTTGGATTCCTGGCTCTACTGAACTGAATTTTCCATTTACACCTTTAAGGCAAGTATCTTATATGAGGGCTAGAATGTGACCCAACTTCACAGAAACCCGTTCACAGAACACCACCTTTCTGTTCAATTTTAACTAAATGCATTGCTAGGCCTGACACGACTCCCTGGGTGCAGGCTTGGCGTGAGGAGAGGGAGAGCCAGTGGCACTGTTCACTCGGGTGCCTTGGTGGGCCTCAGGGCCACGGCAGGGAAGGGTAAGCCCCAGGCCCGACTCAGCCGAGGGCGTGACTGCCTGCTGCTCCGTCCCCCCGAGTTGGCGCAACCCTCAAGCAAGCCTGAATCAGGTCACAGCTACCAAGGCCACAAGGGAGACTCTACATTGCTGGGATGGGTCATCCTTTGTTAGTTTAAGTGAAACCTGTGTCTTGTCTGGAGGTCGCAGGGCATTAAAGTTCATAAGTTCTATAAAGTTCTGCTTGTGATAACAGAAGATTTTACTGAAATAAAATTTTAGAGGGGTTGTAAAATATGGGTTGATAACAAAACCTGACATTATGAATTTGGAAATTTTTTCTCCCTACGTATGGACTGTAGCATACTGAGTCTTGAAGAATGAGGAGGAGAATAATTCAGCATTTTTAGGAATTCTATTTCAGTTTTCCTTTGACTCATCAAGCTATCTAAGTAAGACCATCTTCTTCTGCCTTGACTATTGGCCTGAATGAATCAAATGTTTTCTTTATAAAAACAGTACTTCTCAGAGACTGAAGTTCAGAAAATATCATTCATGTCCCACCTTAATTTCTGGCCCTTATGAGGCAAGAAAGCCAAGCAATCAGTCTTGGTAAGTGGAGATGAAATATAAATAATTTCTAGAATCTTTTTTTTTTTTTTTTTGCTACTATGTATGTGAAAACCAGTGTGCTGTTTCTAGGTGTTGCATTTCAATACTGCCAAAACCACATTCTCAGGCTAAAAAGGGAATGAAATATTGCTACATGCCTTGAAAGACATCATGTTGAGTGAAATAAGTCAGACACAAGGAGATAGATATTGTATGATTCCACTTACAGGAAATAGTAAAAATATGGTAATTAACAGAGAAAGAAAAGAGAGTATAGGTTACCAGGGGCAAGGGAAAGAGGGGATGGGGGTTTAAATGGGCACAGGGTTTCTTTCTGGGGTGATGGGAAAGTCCTGGTAACGGCTGGTGGTGAAGGTAGCACAATATCATGACTGTGATTAATCCCAATGAATGGTAGGCCTGGGAGTGGTTGGGATGGGAAAGTTATGTATGCATGTATTTCCATGATTAAAAAAAAAAAGAACTAAAAACGACAATTAAATGCAATACATAATCCTGGATAGAACCTAATAAGGGAGCGGAGAAAAGGCTCGAAAGGACATCACTGGGAATATGACAAAATCAGAATATAGACTGCAAGCTTGACATCAATGTTAAATATCTAGAACTTGATAACTGTTCTTAAGGTGATTACATAAATGAATATGCTTGTTCTTAGGAAATGGACTGGCAGTAATAAGTGCTCATGGAACATGATATATACAACCTACTCTCAAGTGTTCAGAAAATAGATAAAAAGATAGATAGATGGACTGATGGAAGAATATGGAAAACAGGGCAAAATGTTAAATAAAACTGGTAGATCTGGTCATCTGGGGGGTGGTATGTTGGAGTTCTCTGTGTGGGTTTTGCATTATTTTTGCAATTGTCCTTTAAGTTTGAAATTATTTCAAAATAAAAGTTATTAAGGAAACCCACCCAAAAAACAAACACCCCAAAAATAATACTAAGGGGGGCGGATGTGGCTCAAATGGTTGGGTGTCCATCTGCCATATGGAGGGACCTGGGTTCGATCCCCGGGACCTCCCGGTAAAATAAAAAATATATATATAGAAGGCGCATGGGCTGCCAGGCTGTGTGTGCCGGTGAGCCGCCAGGCCCCGGGAGCCATGCAGCAAGATGATGACGTAACAGGAGAGAGACGCAGGGGAGAGACAAGACAAGATGCTCCAAAAAGCTCCAAAAACCAGGAACTGAGGTGGTGCAGATGGCAGGACACCTCTCTCCTACATCGGAGGTCTCCAGGATCGAATCCAGGTGAAGACTGGAGGAGGAGGATGAGAAAAGATGGCAGGAAACAGACACAGAGAATTGCCCAGCGAATGGACACAAAACAGCAAATGGGGAAGGGGGGGTTTAAAATGGATAAAGTAAATAAATTAATCTTTAAAATAATAATAATAATACTAAGAAGAAACACCAAGGCAGGACACGGGACTAAGCTGCTCACTCATGAAGACCTAGTCACTGGCGCCACGCTGAATGGCGGTCAGAGCCTCTTCCTGTGTCGTCAGGATGTTCAGGGCTGTCCCTCTGTCATCACTCCACAAAACATACACATTTCAAAAGTGAGAATAAAGATGATCTTTAAGTCTCAATGAGGGAAATATATGTGGCTCAAGTGACTGGGCTCCCGTCTGCCATACAGGAGGTCCAGGGTTTGATTCCTGGGGCCTCCTGGTGAAAAGCAAGCTGGCCCACGTGGCGAGCTGGCCTGAGTGGAGAGCTGGCCTGCGAAGGAGTGCTGGGATGTGCGGAGAGCTGGCGCAGCAAGATGACGCAAGAAAAAGAGACAGAGGAAAGGCAATAATAGACGCAGCAGACCAGGGAGCTGAGGTGGTGCAAGAGACTGAGCGCCTCTCTCCACTCCGGAAGGTCCCAGGATAGGTTCCCGGTGCCACCTAAAGAGAAGACAAGCAGACACAGGAGAACATACAGACAACACAAAACAACGTAGGGGTGGGGTGGGGGAGAATAAATAAAAATAAATCTTAAAAAAACAAATAAACAAACAAAAAAACACAATGAATTGTTAAACTTTTCTGCTGTCCCAAAGCAGAAAGTTCATCATCCCATTGGCTTAGAAACAAATGCTTGGAGTTAAAGTTTATGAGCTATGCTAACATTTATGGGTGTGTGTTTGTGTCTAGGTGTGCATGTAAACACACACAGTATGTTCACCTGGGTTTACAGGACCTGAATACCAGCCTCACCCTCTAGTTTCTGGCCATCTTATATATAATTACACAATTAAGTAAAATGGGATTTTTTTCTGGTTTTTGTTTTTTTAGGTACCAGGGGCAGCGATCCAACCCAGGACCTTGTGTGTGGGGAACAGGCGTTCAACCACTGAGCCACAATGGCATCCATGAGTTGGTTTTTTTAGTCTGTTTTGCTTGTTATTTGTTTCTGTTTATTCAGGAGGCCCTGGGAACCGAATCCAGGATCTCCCATGTGGGAGATGGGTGCTCAACTGCTTGAGCCACATCTGCTCTCCTAAAACAGGCTTTTAAAATTAAAAAAAAAAAAAAAAAAAAAAAAATTTTTTTAATTTTTACCGGGAGGTCCCAGGGATCAAATACAGGTCACTCCATATGGGAGACGGATGCCCAACCACCTGAGTCACATATGCCCCCAAAAAGGCTTTTAAGTTCCAAAAATCATCAGATACGTTACATGGATACACTACAAATATACAGTAGGTAGAAATCTGGGATTGTGGTTTAAAGCGAGGTTCTGAAGTTAGGATTTTACAGACCAGTAACATTTCACAAAGAATCTGAGGACTGACATTGTCACTCCAACTGACAAATACTAATTTTTTCAAAATCATAAAGAGAAGACATTTTAATACCAAAAAGAACAACCTCAGAGGGCAGTCCTGTAAACTGAATAAATTCAGCTTTATGAAAAACCCACACTATATACCTCCCTTATTTTTGCCTTGGAGAGAGAAAAACCTTGTCACAGAGCAGCACAGGTGCCTGGAAATGACTGCCCCCGACTGCCTTCTTTGGTGTACCTGGACCCATGTAAACTAAGGACGTTTGCTCGCTGGCCAAGAACATGATTTAACTTTCCTTTTCCAATAAAGGTCGCTTAGAGAATGAAATGGATTTCTTCCTGTAAGAGCTAAATCTTCCTGGTGGGCAAGGCTGACCAGGTCCGAAGCCATCTCGATCATCAAGAGAGGACAGCAGCTTTGCAAGCGAAACCAGCACGCTGCAGGACCGAGACACTCACCTGTCTCCGTGCAGACAGGACGACGGCCGCGGTGAGCACCACCCTGAGATGTGCTCTGGTGCAGGGGCTTAAAGGGCAGGTGCTTACAGAGGCAGAATTACAAATACGGCAACTCCACCAGGTGGGTTTCTCCCCAGCAGGGGTGGCTAAGCCGGGCTGCATTCTGGGGGTATATAAAGCCACAGGAGGAGCATGGCACAGGTTCCTGGAAGAGCGGTTGTTTGGAAAGTTAAATAATGTTAAGTATTTTTAAATTAAACTGCAATAATTATGGACTAGAATGCAAAATTCAAATTGCTTTTTATGAAAGCATGAGACTTCAGAAACTTAAAAAGTTGGGGATTATATCATTTTATATATTGGTTTGTATTGTGAAAATTTTGATTTTTACCCACGATAAAAAATAAATAAAAATAAAAAGTTGGGGAGTTTTCAGTGGATGCTTTCAGGCTGAGTTCTCAGGAGGTTCTGGGTAGCACTGTCTTACTCTAACTGGGGTTAGCCCAGGAAGGAGCACTGACAAGCAGACCCTAAAACTCACAGGGAAATTCAAGGAATCCATGACAACAAACTCAATTCTGAAAAAGAACAGTAGGAAGACTCACAGATCTAGATTTTGAAACTCACTACAAAGGTTCAGTGATCACGTTATATGATACAGAAGGAAGGACATACGGATGAATGGTATAGAGTTGACAGGCCAGGAATACCCGCCCTCCCCCATTTACAGGCCACTGATTTTTAACAAGAGTGCCAAGACAATTCAGTGGGGAACAAGCAGTCTTTTCAACCAATGATGCTGGGACAACGGGACATCCACATCCAAAAGAAAGAAGCTGGATCCCTTCTTTATACTAACCACAAAAAAGAATGCAAAATGGATCAGAGACCTAAATGCAAGAGCTGAAACTATAACACTTAAAAGAAAACATGAGTAACCTTTGTGACCTTGGCTTAGGTAATGGTTTCTTAGATATGGCATCAAAAACAGAGGCAACAGAAGAAAGAACAGATAAGCTGGACTCAGCACCCAAGTGAACAGACAACACACAGAATGGGGGGAAAGGTTTGCAAGACAGACATCTGATAAGGGGCTGGAACCTGGAGTCCCTAAAGGCTTTAGGCCCCCCTTGCCTAAAGTCTCCAAGCCACTCGACACTGACCCAGCTCAGGCCAGTTTCCTCTTCCATTCTTCACGCTTCCCTTCACCTCACTTCCCTAAACCAAAGCTATTAGGCACCGCCTTCCTCAACGTCCTTCCTGAAGCCCCCTCCTGGCCCAGAAATTCTGATAGCCCCCCTGGGGAAGACAAGACCGCGGACACTCTGCTTTCAGGAGCGCTGGCTCCGACGGCCTCACCACCCACACGCTGGGCAACGTGGGAAACAGCCAGAGCGGCTCGCTCACCTCCATCAGACACGAGGTGAAAGGGAACGGCAGAGCCTGAAGGCAGCTGGCTGGGAAGCGGGCAGGACGCAGCAGCACAGCCCCCGCGGGCCGCGCTCGGCGCCCTCAAAAAGGCTGCCCGGGGGCTGAGGGTGTGTATTCTAGCAGGCGGATTAGTAAAGCTGACTTTTTGCCAAGAGTCAAATCCCAAGGCACGATCTTGACCTTTTCAATACTAGCTTCTGGCCAGTTAACTGGCTACAAGTATGGTGATAATCTCCACGACACAGGAAGACAGCAAGGTCCTGATTCTGATGAAGACGATCAACAACCAGGAGATGCAGCCCTCTCTTTTAAGGCTACACCTCCCTGTAATTCATAGCTCAAATTCACACCCAGGCCTCCCTATCCCACCCCCACCCCCACCCCCTACCAAAGGCATCCCTTTCAGTTATTTCTTCCGCATCTTTTGAACCGTAACAGTCACTGTCGTCCTACCTCCCCTTTGGGTAGTGGGAAAGGCGGCGTGCTGGACCCCCTGCTGCGTGGCTTCCCCTTCCCCAGCCTCTGAGCGCTCCCGCTCCTGGTCCTGGGAGAGGCCACCACCTTGACGTAAGTAAGCCCTTCTCCCGTCACCATGCCTCATCCCCAAACACACCCTAGCCGTGCGCGGTCACCCCTTGTTAAAAGTAGGGGAGCTGTACTTGGGAACCACCGCCAGCTCCTCAAGCTCTGCCTCTCCTGTGAGCCCCCTGCCGCCCCTCTGGGCTGGCGCCCGCCTCCTGGGGTCAGAAGCCCGCAGGGCTGCACAGGCGGTGGCTCTAACAGTGGGTGCTGAGCATGTGCGCACACCACCCATGAGGGTGGAGAGCTCTACTACCCGTCTAAGGAACGAAGCAAAGCTTAAGGGGGCCTTAAGTCAGGAAGTCAAAACTGTATTTTGGGAGGCGGCTGTGGCTCAAGTGGTTTGGCTCCTGTTTGCCATATGGGAGGCCCCAGGTTCGGTTCCCGGGGCCTCCTGGAGAAGGCAAGCCCGCCCGCACGGCGCGGTGAGCGAGCTGGCGCAACAAGACGATGCAACGAAGGGAGACAAACAGTCACAGAAAAATGCACAGCCAATGGACACAATGAACACAAGCAGCAAGGGGGGGCATAAATACATAAATAAAAATAAATCTTAAAACAAACAAAAAACACTGTATTTTGTTCTCCTTTGTGTGTCAGGTATATTTCATAAAGTTTTCCTACTTTTTGAAATGAACTCAGGTAATTTTCACTTTAACTGGCACAACAAAGGAGGTGAAGCTGCTGGGCTGGTGCTCCAGCTGACGGGTACACACACAGTGTGTGTGAGAGGAGAGGAGGACGACGGACACACTGGGGAGCACATTTAACATCAGGAAGGTGAATCCTCGGGGCTTTTGTCACAGCAGTGTAAGTGTCACCCCTGCTGCACCTACCACCAAACAGGGCTACTGCTTCAGGACCGCTACCCTTCAGACAAGTGCCTCCACCAGAACAGAGCCGGAGCCGAGGCGAAGGACA
This sequence comes from Tolypeutes matacus, assembly GCA_026826555.1. Taxonomy (NCBI): domain Eukaryota; kingdom Metazoa; phylum Chordata; class Mammalia; order Cingulata; family Chlamyphoridae; genus Tolypeutes; species Tolypeutes matacus. The sequence goes on along the minus strand of JAKSZT010054523.1, from coordinate 7,824,971 downwards.
CCCAGCTCCAAGAGCACCTCCGGATGACTGAGGAAAGAACACGCAGCTCGCCCCTACCAACCACCAGGTTGTGTGCAGTGCCGAAATGCCCTGGTAGCTACGTTAGAAATGCAACCTCAGCCTGACTTTCTCAGGATGAGAGAGACCTTAAATCGAGTGGAAAATGCGTTATTGTCTCTTCAATAGCAGTCTCCAGGCCACGCCAGCGGGCCGGGGACGCTGTGCACCTCCAGGCTCCCCCGGGAACCACAGAACCCCAAGGTTCGGCCCTACCTGCACAGCCCAGAATCTGCATCTCTTCTTTTTCCAGAAGACACCATAAGATCAGCCACCCTGGTTTCAGCTGCACCACAGTCTACACCACTGCAACCAACTCAGAACACAAAGTACTGCATAGACAGAGCTCTGTGATAAAGGAACCTGCATGAGCAGCCTCGGATACGTGTTCAGAAGCGAGTGAGAAGCCCCAGTATCTATCGGTCTCTGTCACCAACTCCTGGGGCCTCAGGCAAGTGGGGAAATGCCCTGCTTTGGTTTCCACAACTATAAAAATGGGGACTAATAGTATCTGTTTACTCTCGCCTAGGAAAAAGGGAGATTAATTAACACTTGCAAAGAGCTTTGAAGTTAAAAAGGTTCCCGGGTGCTAATGACAGAAAAGAACATTCTCTCCCTACTCCTCTGGGAGCCATCCTGCCGCAAACCTGGGTACCAAGCTGCTCTGCGTAAACTCAGCCTCTGGACCTTTTGTTCTCTTAAAGCTATACAATTTTGGAAACCACGAATGGAAGGATGGCAGCGGCACACTTGGAGCACCAGGTGATAGGTACTGCGTGAAACTACAGCTCCCCAGCACTCCCAGCGGGTGAGAACAGTCACACGCAGCATGTCCCACTCACGTGGATACCAAGGTTAAGAGAAGTCCCTGGGGAGGCGGCTGTGGCTCAATCAGTGGGGCTCCCGTTTACCATATGGGAGGCTCCGGGTTCGGTTCCCGGGGCCTCCTGGTGAGGGCAGGCCCGCCCGCACGGCGTGGTTAGCTGACCCAGCGAGCACGAGCAGCAAGGGGGGGATATATGAATAAATAAATAAAATCTTTAATTAATAAATAAATAAATAAATAAATAAATAAATAAATAAAAATCTTTAAAAAAAAAAAAAAGAGAAGTCCCCGTTTCCTGCCAAAGAACTCTTTACTCAATGTGCTCTCTAAACTTCCTTTACCCTTTTTTTTTTTTTTTTAAGATTTTTTTAATTTACTTTATTTTTCTTTCTTTATCACCCTCTTTCTCCCAGATGGTTCTCTTGCCTGTCTGCTCAGTGTTTGTTCGCCTTCTCCAAGAGGCACCGAAAACCGAACCCGGGACCTCCTATATGAGGCGAGTGTCCAATGGCCTGAGCCCATCTGCTCCCCGTGGGCTGCAGCGCCTGCTGGCTTGTGGCATCTGCTTGCGGCGGGGGCAGCATCTAGCTCGTTGCAGCAGGGGCAGTGTCTGCTCATCTTCTTTTAGGAGACCCTGGACCCGGGCCCAGGACCTCCCAATGTAGCATGCGGGCGCCCAACTGGTTGAGCCACATCCGCTTCCCTACTTTTAACATTTGCACATGAGGTACAGTGTTAAAAATTATTTTGGGGGGAGTGGATGTGGCTCAAGTGGTTGAGTGTCTATTTCTCACACGGGAGGTCATGGATTTGGTTCCCAGTGCCTCCTAAAAACAAAAACACAAACAAGAAGCAAACAAACGGAAAAACCAACTCAGGGAAGCCGATGTGGCCAAGCGGTTCGGCGTCAGCTTCCGACATACAAGGTCCCGGGCTTACTCCCTGGCCCTGGTACCTCAAAAAAAAAAAAAAAAAATTGGGTGGGGGGGCACGACTCCAAGTTTAACTTATTTCCCTTAAAGCCTCTACCCCCTTTTTTATTTTTTTTATTTTTATTTTTTTTAAAGATTTTATTTATCCATTCATCTATCCCCCCCCCCCCCCGTTGCCCGCGCTCGCCGGGCCAGCCAACCACGCCGTGCGGGCGGGCCCGCCCCCACCAGGAGGCCCCAGGAACCGAACCCGGGGCCCCCCATATGGCAAACGGGAGCCCCACTGATTGAGCCACAGCCGCCCCCCAACTACCCCCTTTTTTAAAGCAGAGAGAGGACAAGGCTGACCTAAGAAATGAATAAGCCTATATACACTAAAGAACAAGAGTAAGACCGACCTGGTTATTGTGAGAAGATATTTGGCTCTGTACACACACACTCACAGCACCACGAGAAACTCTCCCCATCTATGTAGGCAAGACAGTCTGTATTCATTTAATTGGATAATGATTATTTTGACACAAAAATTAAATGTAAAAGTTCAAGATTAAGATTTTGAAAATTAACATTTAAATGATGCACAAAATCTAGGAATAAAAAATGGAGGACTCATACCCACCGATATTAACTGTTTAAATAAGAAAAGTCAATCATAAAGAAAGTTTAAGTGCTTCAAAAGAATATCAGTTTCAAGACCTGACAACTTCATCTGGAAAATAAATGAGACGAAGTAAGAAAGGCATTCTGAAGGGGGAGAAGGTAGAGAGAAGAAGAAGACAAGTAAAAAAAAATTTAGGATGTCAAAAATTTAACTTTGGCTGAAAGTTTAAATTTAAGTTAAACCTTTATTTAAGACTAACAAAAACACCTTTCCAATGTGATGTCATTTATGACTCAGAAAAATAGTGTATGAATTTATTAGATTAAAAATAAAGCAAATGCGAATACTCTCACTGACTTGATTTTGTGATAATCAGGGTAGGCTAAACAGTCACTATATTAGAAACCATGTCTGTGTCCCCAGACCTAGTTTTTCTCCCTAGGTCTGGTTTTTGGAATGCTGGTGATAAACTAAGCCTTATTTATTACATGACCATCCTGTATGGGAAAAGGCTGTAACTTTGGGTATCTTTGGTCAACCTTAAGAGACATAGCAGGGGGACGGGTGTGGCTCAGGTGGTTGGGCGTCCGTCTCCCATATGGAGGGACCTGGGTTCGATGCCCGGGACCTCCTGGTAAAACCACGCGTGCCACACAGCAAGATGATGACTTAACAGGAGAGTGACACAAGGGAGAGCCAAGACGAGACGCACCAAAAAAACAGGAACTAAGGTGGCACAGGCAGTGGGATGCCTCTATCCCACATCGGAGAGTCCGAGGATCAAATCCCAATGAAGACAGGAGGAGAAGGATGAGAAGAGAGGGCAGGAAATGGACACAGAGAGTTGCCCAGTAAATGGACACAGAAACAGCAAAAACGGGGGTGCGTAACAATGGATAAAATAAAATAAACCCTTAAAAAAAATATATATATATAGGGGAGGAAGATACAGGCTATAGTTGGTAGTAATACTTTGGCAATGCTCTTTCATGATTTGTTAGCAGGTGTTTCACAACAATGTGGGGTGTTTGTGGTGGGTGATGTGTGGAAGCCCTGTATGATGTTATACATGTTTGTTCTGTCGGTTCACAATGTTTACTTATAGTTTATGTATGTTCATGTATGAATGATATACTTCAATAAAATTGCTTAAAAAATAATAAAATAAAAATAAAACAAAACACTTGTGGACGTTCACGCAAATATTCTGCCAGGATATCATTTCTCTTAACTAAGGATACAATAAAAGGAGAAATTTGCTCATTTTCATTATGTGTTTTCGTTCCCCATGAATGTTAGATTGGAATGTGAATTAAGATGTCTTTTCAAGGGAAGCGGCTGTGGCTCAATCAGTGGGGCTCCCGTTTACCATATGGGAGGCCCTGGGTTTGGTTCCCGGGGCCTCCTGGTGAAGGCAAGCCCGCCTGCACGGCGTGGTTAGCTGAACCAGCGAGCACAAGCAGCAAGGGGGGGATAAATGAATAAATAAATAAAATCTTTAAAAAAAAAAAAAGATGTCTTTTCAATTCCCTTGAAAATAAGTTAAAAAAAAAAATGCACTGGATTAAATTATTTTATTAATTTATTCTCCGCCCCCCCAACTATTTGTGCTCGCTGTCCACCCTCTGTGTCCATTCACTGTGTGCTATGTCTGCTCGTCTTCTCTTCAGGAGGCACTGGGAACCGAACCTGAGACCTCCCATTTGGGAGAGACGCACTCAATCGCTTGAGCCACCTCCGCTCCCTGCTCTGCTGTGTTTCTCATTGTTTCCTCTTTGTGTCTCCGTGTTGTGTCAGCTCGCCACGCCAGCCCATTGCACCAGCTCGCTGTCTTGCCTGTCCTCTCCAGGAGGCAGTGAGAACTGAACCCAGTACCTCCCATGTGGCAGGAGGGAGCTCAGTTGCTTGAGCCACATCTGCTTCTCCCAATGCATTTTTAAATGTAACATATTCAGAGGTTCAGGAAGGTATGTGATGTTTTTAAATATCTAGTAAAGTATTTTAAAAAGCAGGCACAGAAGAGTCAGCAATCCTCTGAAGTAAAACGTCTTCTCAGTACCAGGCCTCATGAAGGGAAAACCAAAAATCCAGGTTATCAGCAGCCTGGGATAGAAGCAGTGGCCAACTGTCCCAGGGCCAGACAAAGCGAGGCTCCATCCAGCCTTGCCCAGCTCTGTCCCTGCGACAGGGACGAGCAGAGAGCTCCTATCCTGTGAGGCTGTGCGACTGAGTGCATGTGGCAGCTAGGACCAGCACTGTCCCTTTCCCAGACACCTGCTGTTTTAGTTCCCTGGGCTGCTGGAAGCAGATACCATGAATGGTTCGGCCTGAACCAAGGGAATTTATTTGCTCAGTTTTAAGGCTGTCCAAATCCAGACATCATCAAGGTGATATCTTCGTCCTAAAGATCCTGGGCCCCTCTGCCACACGGCAAGGCACCTGGTGGTGCCTGCTGGTCTCTCCCTTCTACTCCGGGCTCTGTGGTTTAGCTTCTTGCTTCCCTGGCTCTCTCTATTCAATCTATTTATAAAGGACTCCAGTAACTGGATTAAGTCCCATCCTGAATGAGGGGGGCCACAACTTAACTGAAATAGCCTCATGGACAGGTCTGTACCGTGGGTTTACACCCACAGGAATGGATTAGATTTAAGAACATGTTTTCCTGGGTACATACAGCTCCAGACCACCACACCTGCCTAGTCTAAAAGCTTAAAACAGGTTAACAAAGGAACTGGAAGACTGTACTAGAAGTTCCTGTAACAGATGTATATATAGCACAACACAGGATAATAGAATGTAGCATATTAGCTCAAGTTTCATGAATTATCTTATAGACTATCAAGATACCAAAAAGTTTTAAGAGGTTTTGGTTTCTAAAAGTGATCTCGTCAATATTTTTCCCTTAAGAAAGGAAGAAACAAAGAATATTATATATTCTATTACTATTTATACTACTCATGTGAATATACACGGAATGATACTCAGCATACTCCCAACAATAATCACTTGAGATGCTGGGAAAGGTAGGAGACCAACTTCTGGGCTAAGGGTCAGGGAGAAGTTTAGTCTTACTTCTAATAAAAAAATAATAAAGATGGCTGTATTTACATGTTAATGGATTAATTGAAAAGGGATTTTCAAAAAGCTTTTAAAAAGATAAAAGCTTTAGACTCCAAAGATTCTAAGTTTATACGACACAAGTTATCAAGTTTTTATAGAGTATGTCTAAAAAGCTAAGGCTAGCTAAATTCAGGGATACGTAAAATGAAAGGTGAAGACAGTATTTCTACCTGATGTTTCCAAATCACCCTGGTCTGCATCCCTGGCATTAGACTGTAACTTAAGAGTGTGTGTAAATGGAAGGAGACCCGAGGTAAAGTTACAATAAAGAAGACCCACGACACGATGCCTGGACACTGAGAGGCTGGCCCTGATCACAAGCCGCCGGCCCACCCCTCCACCACCTCCGCAGCCTGAGCCGCAGCCGCAGGAGAAGCTGCCCCGGCCAGGCGCAGGCGGCCCAACGAGGGGCGGTCCTTCCTTCCACTCTTCCACTCATCCGTGGAGGGATGTTTACCGCAACGAGCATGTATTACTTTCATAATTAAAAAACAGAAAAGTATGAAGGTAAATAAAGACCAAGAATAACAAGATACAGCACTACGGTCAAGGTTTTTTGGTCAAAATCACCTGTGTTTAGATACAGAGCCCATCTGGAGCTGTGGTGAGTTCTGGGGAAAGATGGGATGTTTTCCTTTTTTATCCTTTCGGACTGCGTGCACTGATATACACACGGCATTACATTTAGGAAAAGAGGAATAGTAAAGAACAGCAGGCTGTTCTTTCTCACCAGTAGGGGCTGGTGAAAAGTGTGAAAAAGGGATGCAAGGGCAGTGAGCCAAAGAAGTAAAATGCAACACTGGGCTGTAAAATTTTATTTTTGAGACAACTTGAGGCCAAGCCTATCTCACTTTAAAATCAAAGAACAACTCCCAGTTCTATGAAGAATACTTTTTAAGCTTCCTAGTTAGACTGGATGAGTGAGTCAGTATGGTTTTGACAGAGAGAACGGAGGGGAAGAGAAGAGGGCAAGGAGCTGGAGAGGCAGGAGGCCTTGGGAACTGTCATCACCCACCTCACAGGCCACCAGGTGACTCCACGTGGAGTTAGCGCCACTCACTGTGGCCCTTTTCCTTCATTAGCTGGCTACTGCTTTGGATTTTTTTTTTTTTTTTAAGTGTAAGTGAAAAATCAATCTCAGCAATGGAGAACAAGAGTGTGATTCTCAGAGAAACTTGGTAAAAACAGGGTCAGGGCTCACGAAGGCCACAACAGAAAGATCTCCTAGACAACAGTCTTCAATCTGGGGGGGTAGGGGTCCCAGGACCCCATTTACACTCTTAAAATGTATGGAGGACCCAAAAGGGCTATTGATTATATGGGTTATGACTATTGATATTGAGAATTTAAAACAATGTTTACTTAGTAATTCATTTATAAGTAACAATAATAGGTTTACATCATGTTAACTTAATATCTTTATGAAAATAATTTTATTTTCCCAAAAAAAAGTACCATCTTTGCAAATATCATTAATGTCTGACTTAACGGAAGGGAGATTCTCATATGCGCTTCTGCACTCAATTTGCTGTGATAAGCTGTTCTGCTTGAAGTATACGTAAAAATCAAACAAAAAAACCCATCCTCACCCAGACATATTTAACTGGAAAACTGAGGTGTATTTCAATAGCCTTTTCAAAAAATTGTGGATATTCTTTTCTGATTCTATACCCAAATTCAACAAGTGGTTGTTTCTTAAAGATGAGGTGCAATGTGGAATCTGAAACCCTATCCATAAACTTCTTACATTAAAATCCAGTGGTCTGACACCTTGCACTTTTAACCTGCTCTTTTGCCCACGTGTGATTTCGTAGTATCATTTATTGGTCATTTGGAAAATACTGGTGAACTGAGTTATGCCTATCTTCCAAACACTGACTCATTTCATTATATACCTCAAAAACCCCATTTGTTAGCAACGCCACTGAGCTGTGAAGCTCACACCGGCAGATACATGTTTTCCAAAATTCACATTTCTGTCTGAAAGCTCAAATTTCATCATGGGCAACAAATATCGTCACAGTTGTTTTCCTTGAAGCGATAGGCTCACTTCGCTCATTTTTTGAGAAAAAGTCTGTCAAATACTTAACTTTCAATACGTTTGTCTGCCATTTGTTCTTTCAAGTAAAAATGATGGCCTGTGGCAAGAGCGGTCAGCTCAGCTCACAACCCAAACACGGCTTGGGTGCTCCCCTCTAGTCAACCATCCACTCCAGCATACCAACGGGGTTTCTGTGACCTTCGCATCTCGCAACACAGAACGTGAAAAAGATGTATGAAGAGCTGAGACGTAAACTAACAAGCTCGTGCTTCACCAAGGCGCTCTCAGGTCAGGTTGCCCCTTTCTGCTCGCTGGATGTCACTGCCTCGCTTTTGCAAGGTGCCCTTCACCCACTTCCGCCGGTGAGGCTAATGTCAGCACAGTGAGAGGCAAAGAGGGTCTTGGCATTCTTATGAAGACAGTCTTGGCCTCGGAGACCCCTCGAAAATATCTCTGTGACCCCTGGGGTCCAGAGACCACACTGTGAATGCTGAGGCCACCTTCACTGGTTCCGAGTTAATCTAGAACGTGCTTACCAGATGCCACCCCGTGTGGGCCTGGCCTATTACATAAAGCCAGAGAGAAAACCACAACATTCCTTGTTGTATATGTACAGAAGAAATGGTCTACAAATGCAAACACACGTGGGCACACACCCCTCTACCTCCTCTTCTTTGAAGCTTCAGAATAAAGGACAAGCAAGTTGGGAAGAATTGGTCTTGTTCCCTCGTGAAACATTATTTTCTTAATTATATAAATTTAAATACTGTAATTAGAACACACCGCTCATGAGTAACACAACCAGCAGACAAAAGTCTAAATATTATTATAAAAAGTTCACATACATCGGTGACAACGAAAAGATGGAAAAACCTAACCAAATAGTACTATCAGGTCAAAGTCTCATAAAATGCCACATTATCAAAATTTAAAAGTATAAAATAATATGGCTGTAGGTGAGATCCCACTTAATTCAAATACTATCTGAATTGAAAAATTCTAGCACAAAGAAAGAATTCAGAGTTTAATGGAATGGGATTGGACAGTAAGCCATTAAACTTGTGGAAGTCAAATTGCTAAACCATCAGAAAGCAAAATCTGCATGTCAAATCAACTAAAGGGAAATGATGTGATGTTACTCTACTTGGGATTAATCACAGATGACTTCTATAACTACTAAAAATAACTCCTTAGGAATCTTATGTTAAAACTCTGCTTCAAAAGTTAAAAGTGTGTGTGTGTGTGTGTGTGTGTAGCAGTTTGGCATTGCTTATGAATTCCAAAAATAGACATTGGATTGTGTTTGTAAACTGGTCCGTTCCTCTGGACATATTGGATTGGATTGGATTCAAAGGTGTCACTTGTACTTGATTAAATTATGATTAGGGCTTTGATTTGGCCACATCAGTAGGACATTGAGTCCCCGCCCCCTTGGTGGGTGGTGACTCAGAGAAAACCAAGGGGCAGAGGAGAGAGATGGAGTTTTTGATACTGGAGCCCCGGGGAGAGAGACAAAGCTTATGCTAACCTACAGCTGGGACCATGGGCTGAACCCTCACAGAGACCAGCAGCCGTCCTGCTCCAACACATGGCAACAGACTTTGGCAAGAGAAGTAACTTGTGCTTTCTGGCCTTGTGACTATAAGCTTCTACCCCAAATAAATACCCTTTATAAAAGTCAACAGAGGTCTGGTACTTTGCATCTGCACCCCTTTGGCTGACTAACACATTGTTTATAAATGCTGCTTTCTAATTTTCCTGTGGACCTATGAGTCTACCCATGGGAACGGACACGGACAGAATGGGGGTCAGCAAGTATACCTTGCAGGGAAGCCCTGTAGGCCATGCTTAGGATCATCCTATTAGGAATTTTACAGAAGCCTACAAGCAGAACATGGCCCAAACCCCTGGATTACTGATAATACTAACTTCTTCCAGGTTATAAATGCCAAGCAAACTGCCAAGAAGATGAAAAGGCTAAGTAAATTGGGCGAGAGAAAAAGAGAGAGGGAGAAGGAGAGAGGCAGAGACAGATGAACTTAAAGATGAACAAGGGTAATACAGCTGTAGGAAAATGAAACAAATGATGGTTAAGACGCTGGGCTCTCAAGTATCACATGATCTAGAAAAAGGACGATAACCACAACAACCGTGAACTCTTCCAGAGTCTCCCAACATGCCAGGCTCTATTTTAAGCACTTTATATGCAGTCACTCGTTTAACCCTTAAAAAACCCGAAGAGGGAGGTCAGATGACCATCCCCATTTCATATTCTGTTTCACGGCATACAGAACATGTTGCACCCACAACGGTTTGGCCAGCCCGTGGCCGTGGCCCTGCCCCTAACCGCTGAGCACACGGCTCTCCAGACTATAGAGGGAACCTGGTTTTTACCTTACAGGTGGTTACACTTAAAGGACCAATGAAAATGGTCAATAAACATAAACAAAGGTATACATCCTCAAAGTACTGTTTGGTGGGACAGTGCAGCTGGAAGCCCGCGCGGCCGCCGTGGGCTGGGCAAGGCGAAGGGTGCTGGGTGGCAGGGGCTCTCTGCTGCGTGGCTGCTGCCCGGAGCCCAAGCCCCCAGGAGCCAGGTGCCTGCTGCAGCGTCTCAACTTCACCAGGCCCGACGGCCAGGCCCACTGCCAGATGACTTCACTGACGGCCACCAATGGGTCAACAACGTCATAGAAGGAAACGCACGGGAAGAGCCAGCACTCAAACATAAAAGACCATTTCTTCTTACTATTTAGGAAGCAATTTCTAAATTAGTTCCGTGCCTTTCCATATTTTCCTGAAGCAGAACATTTTAAAGATATTTCCCTCCAACATTTTATTATGAAAAAGTTCAAACCTACATATAGGTTGAATGAATACTCATACACCCACTTCCCTAGATGCAACAACTGTCCACATGTGGGCGTATGTGCATCCTAGTGATACGGAAGTCAGCTACAGAAAGCACGACACTGGACTCCGAAGCACTTCACCTGCACGCCCCAAGAACAAGGACAGTCCCCACACGGCTACTCTGCCTTCCCTGCACTTAACAAAACCACCCACCCTTCCACGCCAGCAATGCCACTCGGTACTCAACTTTTCTCAGCTGCCCCAAGAAGTTTCTCACAGGTTTGATGCCTTTAAAAACAAACAAGGATCCGATCTAGAATCACTCCCCCTATTTAACTATTACATCTCTTTAGTCTCTTTTTAAAACCAGAGGTGTTTTTTTTTGTTTGTTTTTTTTTTTTTTTTTGAGGTACCAGGGCCAGGGATTGAACCCGGGACCTCCTGTGTGGGGAAGCTGATGCTCAACCACTGAGCTACACCAGCTCCCCCAAGTTGGTTTTATCGTTTGTTTGCGCCTTTGTTTTTAGGAAGTAACAGGGATTGAACCCAGGACCTTGTACGTGGGAAGCAGGTACTCAACTACTGAGCTACATCTGCTCCCCATAGGGAGGCTTTCGATTTCTGAATCATTCAAGGGTCGAAAACAAAATCAGACCTCTACTTGCTATGGTCTACACGCCAGGTGGAATAGAGAGCTCTGGTCCACTTTTTCGACCAGTCCCCTTGTACAGGGTCTCGAGAGCTTGCCAAGTACTATTTGACTGACCAAGTAGTTAGGTAAGAAGTACACTGAGCAGCCATGATCCGAGGGTTCATTCTCCCTCACCAGCACTGGCTGAGTGCCTGGAGCCTGGAGGGACACCAGCAGGGGTGGCCTCATGGGGGCCGTGGGGTGGAGACAGCGAGAACAGCAAGGTGAGCCAAGAACACCTGCAGGTGCGCTAGGTGCAGGGGCGGCAAGGAAGGAGCCGGCGCCTTCTCCACCCCCTGCCCAGGATGGGTGCAGGTAGACCTTTAAGGAGCTCCATTTCAACCTGAAATAAGCCTTGGACCCCAGACACTCAAATAAGCTACACCTTATAGAAAACAGCAACATTCAAAATGTACATGGGATGCAGATGCATTCACAGCCAGCCCTCTACATGGCGGTGCAGGGGAAGGAGCAGGAGCTCAGCACCCTGGGCAAGAGGCTTCCCTTCTTCTAGAAAAAAGTGGGAATGACAAGGTTTCACAGAGCTGGGAGAATTAAGCAAGAGAACAAACAAACACAAAGGAGCGCCCCAGGCCTGGCACACTGAAGCTCCGAGGGCAAGTGACCTGGGCCCACCCCCCCAGGCTGCAGAGCTGGAGGAGAAACACTAGGTCTGCCCTGCCCACCGGAAGGAGGAGCAGCCAAATTAGTGTTCATAAAAACAGCTGCAATGTGCAAAGTGTGGTAGGATTAGAAAAAATAAACCACCCTGCAATTATATTTGGAATGAGAAGTAGGATACACCTAAATACACTTTGTCTTTGACTGTCTAAGTGTAAAAAACACACAACAGTTTCTTGGCTCATAACCTTACCTCTTTTTCTTTCATTCTTCCACACAATTAAAATATGTTAATGAAAAAATTCTAGGCATTTATAGCTTTTGCTATAAGGCAGAAGCTGTGACCAGAAACCTCCTTGCAGAGTTCATGCCCAAGTTCACGGGAAAGGTTCTGCAGACACAGCAACACCCACTCCCCAGAGAGCCGTCTGCTACTCTGGTTACCTTCCACACCTGCCAGGACAAAGAAGCTGCACCTTTACCCAGGGGGCCACTAAAGGAAAGTTTCAGGGTGTACTGCTAGGAGAGCTACAACTCTACAGCATACAGAGGTCTGTGGAGTAGAGCCCTGAGGTGAGCTGATTCAGTAGTCAGAGAGAACCACAAGCCTCATCAGGTGTTTGGGAGGGCATTTTCTCTTTGGCCCTCTCGGCGCCCAGTCTCGCTAGGTACCAGCTGACCCCACACATCATGCAGGAGTGCCCCAAATTTAGCCATCACCTTGCCCTGTGTGCAATGATTATGCTTATTATTCCCCTTCACACTCAGAATGGCCACGGTTGCTAGACTCCAGGGAATGAAAGCCTCTTGCACGTTTCTCTAAATTTCCTTAGATAGGTAGGTCAGAGCTTCCAATAAGTTGGTGATACAAGACTACACAACCTTTTCCACACTTAGGTCTCCACTTCCCAGGAAAGATGTGTTTGCAGAAAAAGAATAATTTGCTCTTCGGCCCCCCACAAAAACAGAGAACTTCTGACACTTCTGAGTCTTTCACAGAAAGAACAAGGAGAGCAGTCAACAACTTCCTTAGGCCAGAGTGAAAGCCAGCTGGCCAAGGACCAGGCTGCTCTCTTCCTTCTTGCTTGGCTTCCACGGCCTAAACCCAGCCTCTGGCCTGGTGCGCTCTACATGGGAGAAGACAGAAGGACAGGGCCCGGCTATCGGCACACTCAGGACTTGGCAGACCCAGGCTGTGGCTGAAAGCGCCCCCTGAAACAGGCAGGTCAAACTCAGGGTGACCTAGAACAGGGGACAGCAAACCATGGTCCAGGGGCAAATCTGGCCTGCTGCCTGTTCTTGTAAATAAAGTTTTTTTTTTTTTTTTTAAGATTTTATTTATTTATTCATTTATCCCCCCCTTGCTGCCCGTGCTCGCTGGGTCAGCCAACCACGCCGTGCGGGCGGGCCTGCCTTCACCAGGAGGCCCCGGGAACCGAACCCAGGGCCTCCCACATGGTAAACGGGAGCCCCACTGATTGAGCCACAGCCGCTTCCATAAATAAAGCTTTATTGGAACACAGTCAGGCCCATTCACTTATGAATTGTCCACAGATACTTTTGACCACAAAGCCAAAATTATTTACTCTCTGGTCCTTTTCAAAAGAGCCTGCCAATCCTGGTCTAGAACGGGGTTGTCCAATAAAGTAGCCACTAGCCACAGGTATTCAATTTAAAAAACTAAAATTAAATAAGAAAATTCAGTTTCTCAACTGCACATTTTAAGGGCTCCACAGCCCCATATGGTCAGCAGCCACCGTTGAGGACACCCAGAGAACATTCCCAGCAGCACGGACAGCTCTCTGGGACAGTGCTGGAAGTACAGAACGAAAGTCATCATACAAAGTTTACAGCCAAGTTCCAGGCGACAGGGCTCTCCTACAGATCGAAAGTTTAAACTCAGTCTCGAAACCATGTCCCTCTCAAACTTGAATTTACGAGAATACACTAATGCACCACAAACCTCCATTTCGAACCTCAGGTGAACAATTAGTAGGAAGCAACTATTAAACCAATTGGAAACACTACACAGTTGAAATAGCCTACCCATTTATCTGTTTACCTAACGGCCTCCCCCAGTTGACTCAACTCTGAAAGCTGGGTTTGGATGCTTAGGATGACCGGCTGTGTGACCTTGGGCACACTGATTTTCCGTGTGTGTGTGTGTATAAGAGCCCCTTTCCCAACCCTCCCCGGGTCTGGGTCCCTCACCCTCAAAACCGGGAACGCCTCTGGGCCAGGGCTGCACCTCTGCTCTCTGCACAGACTAGCTGCTAAGAGGATGCTGAAGTGACTGAGAATCTAACCAAAAGCCCAATAAACAAAACCTCATATCAACATGCTTGCTCTAAGAAAAGTCCTTGTGACTAAATCGACAAGCTTCCTCCATGTTTCGAAAGTAGAAATTCCCCCTTTGAATCAGAAGCCAGTCTTAGGCCCCTAAAGGTTTGGACCCTTCACCACCCTTCCCTCCACAATTAATACGGCAAGCAACCACTCAAGCAAATGCAGAGAAATCCAAACTGCCAGAATCTCAGGATTCTGAAAAAAAAAAATCAGCGTGCGTGGTTTAAGACATAAAATCTAATGATTCTATTTCAGAATAAATCCACAGTTTTAAAAATGACTAGTTTATTAGGTATCCAATAAAACCAGAAAACTCACAAGCCAAAAACTTTTACGTTGTTATGTATTAGATACCTTAGAAGTATAAAAATGTACAATTTATATACAAAAAAAAACAAAAAAACTGACAGCTAACTTGTTAGTCAGAGTTTTAGAACCAACTTCAATCCAAACACAACTGTATTCTGCTCTTGCTCGTTTGGTTCGTGCCCCTGAAATACCTAACTGCCATTTGCAGGGCAGCCCGTGCTCTTTCCTGAAGGTGCTACACAACCATTGTGTTGCCTGTGGTCGCTGTGGCTGTTAATTGCCACCAGTTTCATTAAAGAGGTTTGGGGAGGAAAACCACCACCCACTTTATTCCAAGAGATTGGGGGTTCACGTGCTTTTACCTTCCCTGGGTACAGCCTAGGATCTGAAAACCCTGCCCAGCATTTTAGTCATAGAGAGTATCAGTCACCAGAGACCTAGCCCCCACCCTTCCTTACCACGGGTCCTTAGGGAGAGGGTGACAGCTAAAACTGTTTTTTCAGAGCACAGCTGTGAGATTATTCATTTTAAAGTGATTTGATGAAGCTTAACATCGATTTTTAATTTCACCCAAGTATGAATAAAAAATACACAGAACAAATATTTAAAATACCAATGAAAACCAAGTGTACCACTACCCAGATAAACTTAATGTAACTATCAATTACCATAAGTAAACGTTTTCAAGCTAAATTCTGATTACAAACTATATATGAACTATAAGAGGTCAGCTGTAATTATTTAAAATGTGAGCTCTATGCACATTCAAAACTTGTTGCCATTTAAAATTTCCCTTTTTTAAAATTTTCCATTTAAAGTTTTAAAGTCAAATGGCAACACAAGAATCTATTTATATGCAAAATATTTCCTATACACAAAGAAAACGCAAACATTTCAGAAATGAGGTTCCTCAACAGATTTCAGTATTTCAAAACATGAGCCTATTTCTCATGTAGGCTCCGTGGCAAGAATGAAAACGACCCTTTTCAAGGAAGCTTCTGGTAAACTGAGTGTTTTCTGGCTGCAATTCCCCTTCCCTTTAGAGACGTGACCCCGCTGGAAGCTGGGCAGGGTTAAGCAACATTCAGGCTGGAGAAACTGCGCCGGCAAGTTGGCTCGGCCCGCCTCTCCCTGCCGCCCCCACCCAATGCCTTCCCCGGGCAGTGACTTCACATCCTTTGACATCAGCACAGCTCTGAAAGGGGGATGGGAGGGCGAGCAGAAAGCAGAAAAACCAGCTTTCGACTAGGCATGCAAGGCCGCTGTCGGTTCTCAAATTCTGTGAGTAGTTTGTAAAACGCCAAACTGCAAGGACGTGCCCCCTCTCTTCTTGTCACGCCTGCAGCACAATGGAATGAATCCTGCTGGAGAGGACTTCCTGCTTTTCCTGTCTGAAGCACAATAGCCATTTAGAAACTCACCACGGAAGGCGCACACAGTAACTCACCTCGGATATGTAAGAGGGCCACGGGCTGGAAAGGCCCATTGGAATTGGCCGCATCCACCACCATCCTGCTGCCAGCTTTATTACATGTCAACATCTAGGCTCCAGCAGGAACGGCAGGTACTCCTTAGGGCAGGAAAGCAGCCTCCATTTTAGTTTAAAAAAAAAGACAAACTGAGCTCTGCAGCTGGAGGGAGCTGGCTGCGGAGTGACGTCAGTAGGCACGGGGCGCGCTCATTGGCTGGGGGCTGCAGCTCAAAATGACACTGAAGCACTGCAAATGGAAGAACGCTCTGCCGGGCCGTCAGCGTGCGCCGAGAGCCTGGGCGCTCTTCGGCTTCCTGCGGTCTCCGTTTCTCAGCACCTTTTAGGGCAGAGATCCCATCTCTGAGGCGACAGGACAGGAGGCCACAATCCTGCCCAGGCGG
This sequence comes from Tolypeutes matacus, assembly GCA_026826555.1. Taxonomy (NCBI): domain Eukaryota; kingdom Metazoa; phylum Chordata; class Mammalia; order Cingulata; family Chlamyphoridae; genus Tolypeutes; species Tolypeutes matacus. The sequence goes on along the minus strand of JAKSZT010054523.1, from coordinate 7,808,702 downwards.
TAAACAAATGACCCCCAGAAAAAGGGTGTGCGGGCAGCCCTGTGTGAACTTTACATTTTAGCATTTCCCTAGTTGGCACCTCAAATGCAATTGTTTTTCCTGCAGTACCCACCTGGCCACCTTCTATTTTCTGTTTCTCATTACTTTAGCATTTAGCATTTTGGCAATCTAGGTTCTGTTTGTTTTTTTAGTAAATGGCTATTCAAATACTACACAATCCCAACTCATTAGTTTGGACTCCTGTTCAACCTCGCTTACTACCAAGTTATGACTAACCACCCCAAAACACTGATTTTTCTAGAGACACAAGTTTCTTCCCTGGAAAAACCAAGCTTTTAAGAAATTAGATGGAAAAGGAAAGTTTCTTTATATTCAATTGCTAGCAAGTGCTACAAATGAAGTCCACCTGTCTGTGGGAGGCCTTAAAACGGCACATACAAACGGCAGATCGCTGTTCTTGTATTGCAGAGATGTCAACACATTACTTTTATTAAAGTTTTAGGTATTTTGTTTAGATTTTGAATTTTACATTTTCACGGATTTTTATGGGGGTATCATTAAGAGCATTATTCAGATCTTAATTTCCTGTCTTCAAAGCGGTTCACGTAAGAAGCTGTTCCCAGGACAAAGGCACCATCTGGAATTGTGGAGTCGGGGTCCCAGCTAAGGTGGAGGAAAGAAGAGAGAAGATGGTTCCCTACAAAGAGAAAGGTTACCGCTAGCCCTAAAGGAAAACACAGAGGAAACCTCTCCGTGGCGGGCAGCCTGAGAAAAGGCGCTCCCGCCACACGGCTCCTCTTGAAACTTCTCGCACAACTCTCCCGCCATGTGCCCACTGGTGAGCAGGAGCACAAAAGCCCGTTCATTCCGAAGCAACTCCGAGCAACTCGGCTCGAGCCGCCGAGGCTCACCTGCGGGCCCGGCCAGGACGCTGCTGGCTCTGTGCGCCCGGCAGTGGGCTCCAAACCACGGCCCCGTCACCCGGCCCTCCCGGCTGGTGGGCTGCAGCCCTGCTGGCGTGGGAGCGCAGCCTGGGCTCTCCGCGCAGGCGGCTCGGGTTCCGGGCCCGCCACAGCGCCCAGGCCCCACGGCCGGCCCCGCACCCGGCTGGCCGGGCACACAGGCCGCCAGGGACAAGGGCTCCAGGCGGCTCGGACCTGAAAGGCAGGGGCTTGCCCTCCAGGCGTGTGACAGTCAGCAGGGGAGCGGGAATCTGCCTGGCCCGAGGCTGTGCTGGTAAGCCGGGAGAGGAAGGCAGGCGGGAGTCCTAGGAGCTTCACTTAAAATACACAGATTAAAGCCAAAGCAAAAGTGAAGGCGCTTTTTCAGGTATTTTTCTTAATGATCTCAGATCAAAGACCTCAACTTTATTAGTGATTCCCCCCCATGTTCTTTTGAAACCTTAGCAGTATAAAGTAGTTCTTTAAAGAACTTCAAGACTCATCTGGAAGTCATCCATAAAATGCACTCTAAAATAGAGAGAGAATGCAGAAAGGAAAAAGACTGAAATAAAGATACGCATGGGCCAGAAGCATAAATACTGTAACTATGCTGATGTTATTTCCCCCAAAATTGATTTACAGGTTGAAAGAAATAAAAAAAAATTTTAAAAATCAGGTGTTCCTTATATTATTTGGGTATCTTTATCTTCCTGGATACTTGGCAAAATTCATTCTGAAGTTCACCTGAAGAAGTAAACGAGCTGAGCCGGACCTTCTACTACTTCCAATGAGGCCGGCTAGGGCCATGCCCGCCCCCGCCATGCCCGCCATGCCCGCCGGCGCCACGGCCACGACGACGGGAGGGAAGCCACAGCGCCCAAGCCCACACATCTCAAACCAGTGGAAATGACACAAATTGTTAGATAACTGCTGGCTATCCTGGGGCAGATAACTGGTTAACTACATGTGGGAAAAAAATCAATTTAAGTCTTTACCTCACACTAAAATAAAAAGATGTGTGAAAGTTAAATAAAAAATTTTTTAAAAATCAAAATCATATTCCTAAGTCCCCACACAGATTTTAGAAGAAAAGAGAAGTGAATTATCAATTATCAAGCTAGTGAAGGACATTAAAAACAATGGACAAAATCCCTAAGGGATAGTGATCACATAAAAACATTACACATTTCTGTGTGTTCCCTCCAGAAAATAAGCAAAAGGAAATAGAAATGCTATAAATATAACTTTACTATAATTGACTAGAAAAACAGGAAGACCTCAGTGCTTAAATGAGACAGTTCACAGAAAACTCACAGCTGGTCAATAATTGTAGGAAAATATTTTTTTCACCTATCAAATCAGTTATTTCTAAAAATGATAATAGCCAATAGTGGTAAAGGTATGATGTAACCTTGCCAACAAGAATATAAATTGTTCTCATCCTTTTGGAAAATAATTTGGCAATATGTGTCAAGATTTTTTGTCCAAGTAATTTTACCTTTGGAAATCTATTCTAGAAATGTAACAGCCACAAATGAGCATCACATTTTTATTACTCTAAAATACCAGTAACTGCCTAATATCTAAGGAACTTCCTTACACACTCAGTGAAATATTACACATCCATCAAAAATATTTACAAACTTATGTAAATATAAGTGAAAAGGGAGGGCAATACATAATTTTTCAGAAATAGTACGATCACTACCTTGTAAAACAGAAACAAGATACCTCTCTCTATATATATTTAAAAAAAACCTGACCAATTGACAGAACCCTCCCAAAATATCAACAGGGGTCACTGCTGGATGGCATGGCAATTTTTCTTTAACTTCACAATATTTTCCAATATTGCTACAAGAAGCACCTATTAGTTTCATGCAAATTAAAAGAAACCACCAATACCGCATTTTATTTTTTTCTTATTTTTATTTTTTACTGGGTGGTCCTGGGGATTGAACCCGGGTCCCTCCATATGGGAGACGGACGCCCAACCAGTTGAGCCACGTCCGTCCCCCCCCAATACCTCATTTTAGAGAGAGATTCCTTGAAGTCAGGGCAGGCAGGTTGCCCTAGTGGAGACTGCTCGGAGGTACAGGCTGTGAGCAGAGATAAGGCTGTGCTGGGAACCCAAGAAACCAGATACAAAAGATCTACTGGGATGGACGGGTGGGACCAGGTGTGGAAACAAAGCGGCACACCATCGGCCTAAATTAGGCCTGTTAACCTGAGCCAAGGAAGTAAAGGACGCAGGCTCCTCTCCACAGCATCAGCTATGGACGGCCTACATGGAGTCTCCTTGCTCATCTATACTCATCTTTTCAATTTGTCTCTGGAGTACTTTCACCGCTGATGAAACAAGTACTTAGCAAATGCCACCTGAAGAGCACAAAACACACCTGGTCACTGGCTCTGGAGAGCCAGGCAGAGAGGGCAGCAGCTCAGTCCTGGGGCTGGGGGCTGGGAAAGGAGGGCACCTTGAGGTCGGAAGAACAGGGGTGAGGCCTCTTCCTGCCCCTCCCTCCTTCCGTGACCACCAAGACCCCCAGCTCCTCGGGCTGCTGGGAGCAAGGTGGAGGGGAGAGCCCAGAAGGGAGAGGCGCGGGCCCTGAGGCCTCGGCCACTGCAGATGCCAGCCATGGCTCCTCCTGCCCAGGCAGTCCCACCAGCCACCCAGGGGTTCTGGGTAGAAAGGGTGCATCGTCACCCAGAGCACGCTTCAGACTGGATGACTGGTTAAAGAACAAAGAGGCTTTAAAAAAAATCTTTGTTTCAAAATTAGCTATTCTACATGTTCAGGTTCTAATTTTTAACAAATATAGTGTGATTTACAGCTCCCCAAAAGGGAGCCATGCCAAGAAAGCTTCACCATCTCATAAAGAAAAACCCAGCTTCAAGAGGTGTGCTTTTATATAACTAGAAGGCAGTGGCTCTCCAAGTACCTGGTTCTGCGATACGACGTAAGAGGCCAATTCTTTTAGACCATTTGGCCCGTTGCAGAGAAGCCATCTGGGCAGGGGACACCTTACCCTGAGTTCTGGAAGCCGGCAAGCAGGTCTGGTCTCTGCTTTATTCTCTGCAGGCTATTCTCTGGCCCAGATTCCACAAAGAAGCACCTGCTGAGTGCCCTCCAGGCACACCCCCTGTACATGGGGGCAGGGGGAACCCCCACTTTCGGGGTGAGAACGGCAGGGCCCAGAAGACTGAGGGCATGCCCGGGGCCACACAGTCAGCAAGTGCTGGTGCAGAGACTCGAATCTAGATCTTCCCAGCAAACGCCCCTTTGCCCAAACCTGCTCCTCCTGCTGGGCTGTGGACCCTCTTCTGGGTGCGCCGTGAGCTGGGCAGACACCTGAGCATGTCCTTCCGTCTCCTCACTGCCCCGGCCTCAGCTAAGGGTGTCCCAGCTCCATATCGTGACCAGAAAAATTTCATCACACAAAGCTGTTCCTTCCCAGCTTGGAAACTTCAAGCTCCACAGCTCTCAAGTTCATCCAGTCCCCTTCCTCCTGCCCCTCTGCCCTCTGGCCACAGTCGTTTCTACCTTGGTCCTCTGGCTTTCCTCCTTCCCTGCTCCCTCACCTGGCTAGCTCCTCTCCTTCCTCCTCCTGTCCGGCACCTGCTGTCTGTCAGGCACCATGCGGCAGCTAGAAGGTGCTGGGAGGGAGACAGACAACCCTTCCACTTCCTGGGGCCTATTGCTGTGGGGGTGGGGTGAGGGTAGCTCTTAGGAGAGGGGCACTGTGCCCTAGGGCGGAGGTTGTTCACTAGGCCCTGAAGGGAAGGGCCAGCCTCCGGGAGCAGGAAGCAGGGAGAGGGAGTGAGTGGGGATGCCTGGGAGGCAGGGGAAGGCGGGAGGGGCGGCAGGGGGGAGGCAGGAGGAGAGCACAGGAGGGAGCCGAGGGAGCCTGGATCGAAGCCCACAGGGAGAGGGGCACTTGGGCAACGACTCCCCCCACTACACATAAGGCCAGAGGGCAGGAGGGAGGGTATCTCGCGGGCACGTGGGAGCCTCCACCTGCCAGCACACTTCCAGTCCTAGGCACAGCAGAGTCGCGGCCAGGCCTCTCCCAGATGCCGTGGGGGACATGGCAGGGCCACTGCAGGGTCTCTGCCCAGACTCCCCCGCTGGAAAGTCGTCCTCACCCCTCCCTGTTCAGCTCTGCCAGGGCTCGGATCACAATGTCCCCCACGGCTCAGCCCCAAGAGGGCGCCCCGCACTGAGCAGGTGCTCGAGGAAATGGACTGAGTGCCCGAGGCGACCACAGCAGCGCTGGCCTCACAGCTCCCTCCCCAGCCCTCCCCTGATGGCCTGAGGGATGTGCCATCAGCGACCTCAGCGCCAGGCTCGGGGGCTGCAGCCTTGCTGACACCCGCGCCCTCAAGGCACCTTCTCGGCCTCTCCTCTCCCTCCCTGGCCAGGCGGCGGCACTTTGAAGGGCCTGTGTGCGCCAGCCCAGCGGCCCCCTCAAACGTGTAAATACAATGATTTTGTCCTACACAAAAATTAAGGTTTGAAAAGGGATTATTCTTCTTTATCCTCAGTCCCTATGTCACTTTGTTTTATTATTTAAAAGCAAACTGCCTGTAAATATATCCCATTGATTTTATGTCCAGGTAGTATTTCTGAATAAAACTTTCAAATTTTCATCTCCAAATTCACCAGTTTTGTTTTTTTTTTTTTTTTATTGTTGTGTGTGTATTTTAGGAGGTTCCAGGGATTGAACCCGGGATCTTGGACATGGGAAGCAGGCGCTCAACCACTGAGCTACACCCCCTCCCTGCCAATTTTTTTTTGAGGTACCAGGGGCCAGGAATTGAACTCGGAACCTCGCGTGCAGGAAGCTAGTGCTCAACCACTTAAGCCACATCCACTCCCACCCATAGGTTTTATTTTTCATCTTCCTAAGTGATTTTGTGGGCAAATTAAAAATACTCATATTTTAGAAGAGAAGTTTTACAGTAGTTAAAAGGAAGACTTTATTAATGAACCTAGTGAATTATGGCACCATAACTGAAATGCACCGAAACTGTACTGGCCAGCACTATTTTTTTTTTTTAATTGAAAATTCCATGAGCAGGAACAATGCTTGTTTTGTAGGGTAAGAAATCCAACCTAAAAAGTTTGGCTTTAATTACAGTCTAAAATGGACTATTGGGAAGCGGCTGTGGCTCAATCAGTAGGGCTCCCATTTACCATATGGGAGGCCCGGGGTTCGGTTCCCGGGGCCTCCTGGTGAAGGCAGGCCCGCCTGCACGGCGTGGTTAGCTGACCCAGCGAGCACAAGCAGCAAGGAGGGATAAATGAATAAATAAATAAAATCTTTAAAATAAATAAATAAATAAAATGGACTATTTCTTTAGACGGATCAAAGATACATGACATTCAGCTCTGTTCCAAGGTCGTGAGTCCTCTGCTGGCCGACAGCAAGGACACAGGGACAGGGCTTGCTGCCCAGCTGATGGGAGGGAGTCCAGGGAGTGAGTCAAGAGGGGGCGGCTCCATCACCCCAGGAAGGCCCAGAGCAGGTCAGCAGCGTAGACGGAGCAAAGCCACCCCAAGCGCTGTCAGGAGACCCGGGTGGATTTTTAATAGTCCCTATGGCTAGGGGTGAAAAGCTTTAAAACCAAAGCAGTTACTCACATCCCTTCCTCCTGAGGACACAGGAAACCAAGACCAAGTACATACAATATATACGACAATCACTTCATTTAATTTCCCAGCACTCTTCTAACTCTTCAGGTAGATAACTAACAAACGCTCATTTTACCAAGGGAAGTGAGGGGAGTGTGGCGAGGGACCTGGCCAGGGTCCGCAGCAGCAAGACGGCGGTGAGCCTGGGGCGCGGGGAGCTCAGCTCCTCAGCAGGGGTGCCGCGGGGTTCCTGGATCCTTGGAGATGCGAGAAGGGGAACCCAGACCAAACCTGCGACACAGGCCTGCCTCAGTGACACTTCAGACACCAGAGCACGCGTGTTGAACACGATACCGTGTGGCATACGCTGTACGCTGCCATCCTGGCAAGGTGGAACAGAGCTGCTCCGAAGGTGACAAAGCCGAGATTCCCGCAAGGACTAGCTCCCTGCTGGTGTCCTGAGGCTGAGGAGGAGCCAGCAGGGACAGGGAGAAGGAGGAGGAGGTCCCTCGTGGGAGGGGTGCAAGCACTGACACTGGGGCCAGAGGCTGGCAATTCCAGGAGGCAGGGCAGGGGGGTCGGCACCCCTAAGCAGAGTGGCATGGCCAAGGAGGACTGTGGAGTGACTGCTCTGCCAGCACGTGCAGCGCGGGCTTGAGGACGACCAGGCCAGAGAAGGAAGACAAGCGCATTCCCTCCGTCGCTGCTAAGTGACCTGGGTTTGTCGAGTCTAAAGCAAAGGGCAGGGCGGGCCTGAGACGCGGCAGCGGGTAGGCTCTGTGGGCCTGGTGGCTGTGCCAGGGAAGGCCGAGCACCAAGGACGCCCGGGCCTCCGGCCTGCGCACTGGACAGAGGGTGGGAACAGCCAGTGTGCGCGAGCGCCGAGCTGAACTCAGGTTCTGTGAGAAACCCAGCCCAGGGCTGCCCGTGAGCTCTCAAGGGGTAGCTGAGCCCAAGCCCGCAGGCCCTGGGCCGAGGGCTCCAGAGGGCGCTATGCAGGGGCCCGCAGCCAGAAACCACCAACGGTGGGGTCCACGGCTCCCCGAGAGCAAGGGCCACCCATGGCCCCGTTCTGACCACCGCCCCATGCCGCGGCCAGGGCGGACGGCCTGGGAAGAGCTGCTGAACCAAGCCGTGAACTGGCACCTGCTCCCCGAGCTCAGGTGCCGTTTCCTCTCCTTACCGTGAGCAATCGTGAGACAAAAACCTACACAAACGACGGAAGGAAAGACTAGACAATAAAGACGAGACTAGCGAAGCGGGGTTTGCTGTCCAGTTCGCTCGAATCTGGCTAGAATAAGGGCAGGCACTCTGGAAACTTTCTCACGCCCTTTTCAAATTATTCTTCAAGTAACAGGCAAGGGCGCAAAGCTCCTCTAAATATACACATAATTCATTTTTTCGTTTTTAATTTTAAGAGGTGCAGGGGATTGAACCCAGAACCTCATACATGCGAAGCAGGCACTCAACTACTGAGCTGTACCAGCTCCCCAATGATCTACTTTTGTTTTTCTTTTTGTTGTTGTTCTTTTTTGTTTGTTTTCTTTTTTTTCTTCTTCTTCTTCTTCCCAATGATCTACTTTTATGGAAAAACTTTTAACTGTATTGAAACATAAACTGCTTTGAACGAGGTTGAAACATTATATTTTCATAAAAGGAGAGAGAAGAAACACAAAATATTTAACTGTCATTCAAAAGCCAATTTTTAAAAATGCAACCAAACTCCCCTAACAATAATAGAACAAATTCCTTCACAAAAGGCCAGATACTTAGCAAGTCTAAATTTCTGCCCCAGGGTCTCAGTTAATTGATAATTAAATCCTATAATGTTCCATTATAACTTTAAGTTCTCCCAGGTCTTTCTTTTCTAAAACCGGGGAGAATGGCCTCAGGAAACAAAGTCATGATTAATTTACTCCTCTGGTAAGTAGTTTAAAAAAAGAAAAAAATCTTCCAGACCAAAACTGTTAAATGAAAGGACTGAATTTCAGAGAAATCTCTCAATGAACAGGGCCTGAAGTATTACATTCGACCTCACAGTTAAACATGAAATTCTCCTTTCCACTTAACACATGCCTACAGCTTCGAAAGGACCGCACTACTGGAAAGGTGCAATGGGAAGGCATCTGTACACTTAAAGGGCAAGGATACATGGCGCCACCTCGCTGGAAAGTATGTGGAGTTTCTGAAAACGTGAGGCAGGGAAACGAGTAGAAGACGAGCCACAACATGGCCGACAGACAACATGGCTGCAAGACCCTGCTGAGACCTTGAGTTTAACCTTGGGGTCCCTGTTTCTCTTTCCGGGACCTCCCCTTGGCACCCGGTTATTCCAAACAGGCCTCATCCTCAGCCCCCACCATAGGCGGGGTAACCAATAACAGCTGGGGCCCCGCCCCTCAGCAAGGGGAGGAATAATTAGCAGTTCTAAAAGGTAACCACACAAGGCAGAGCTCACTCTGCCTAGAGGAGCCTGCACCAAATCCTAGTGTGTATTTCCGGCCTTCTCTCCCATTTCTCAGCAAGCTCTGTTCTTTTCCCCCATTTCCCAATAAATTCTTCTAACTGGCCTAACTAAACTGGCATGTTCTTAAATTCATTTATGCAATTCGGCCAAGAACCTAGAGGAATCCAACACTTCCCCATCTTCAAACTCATTCCTTGATCTAGTACTTCTGTTTCTTTGGAATCCAAATTATGGAAAGGTTCAAAGATCTGAACAAAAGATTTATACTACAGCATCATTTACAATAGCTGAAAACCGTGGAGGACCCACGGAACTAGATAATAAACAGCTGTTAAAAATCACACCTCTCTAGACATTAGGGAAATGAAAATCAAAACCACAATGAGATACCACTTCACACTCACAAGGACAGCTATTTAAAAAAAAAAAAAAAAGGAAAATAAGTGCTGGCAAGGATGCCCAGAAATTGGAACTTTAGTGCATTGTTGGTGGGAATGTAAAATGGTGCAGCCTCTAAAGCAGTGTAGCGGTTCCTCAAACGTTAAATGCAGAACAGGTGTATGACCTGGTAATTCCACTTCTAGGGATATACCGAGAGAAAGTGAAAAAAAACAACAACAAAAAAAAACAGGGTTGAAACAGGGTCTCAAATACAATGTTTTTAGCAGCATTACTCCCAATAGCCAAGAGGTGGAATAAACCCACGTGTCCATCAGCAGATGAACAGGTAAACAATATGAGGTACATACCTATCTTATTTGGCCGTAAGAAAGAATGAAGTTCTAAGACCTGCTGCAACACGGAAGAACCTTGGAAACTCCATGCTCAGTGAAATAAGCCAGACACATGAAAACAATTACTGCATGAGGTCACTTATAAGAGATTCTAGAAATAGCAAATCTGCAAAGTAGACTAGAGGTCACCAGGGATGGGGGAGGGGGTCAGGGAGAGTATGTCTGGTGGCTATGAAGTGCTTGCATATTAAAGTAAATACATAAATAAAAACCATGCCTCTCATTCTCACTGAAGTGAGGGACAAGACAAGTGGGTCCACTCTCACCATTACTTTGTAACATTTTACTGGAATTACCAGCCAACTCAAGAGAAATACATTAGAGGTATAAGAATTAGAAACAGATGATCTTATCAGATACCTGGAACACCCAAGATAATCAACTGAAAACTACTTCCTGCAAACAGTAAGATAGTCCAGTGTGGTGGCAGGGTGTGAAATTAACATGGAGAAATCAATCAGCTACTACTGAGAAGACAAACTGGAAGAAAAGACCCCATTTACAATAGCAACAATAAAATACCTGGGCAAAAATTTAATAAGAAATATGCGAAACCCACAGACGGAAACTTAGAAACACATGTAAAGGACACAAAAGTGGACTTCAACAAATAGAAAGACATCGCATACTCTTAGCTAAGAGGACTCAAGCATCATAAAGATGCCAATCCTCCCTCAGTTATTTTTAAAATTTAATGGGATCCTAATTAAAAATACCAACAGCTTTTGTCTGCAGCAAGACGAGCTAATTCAAAGTTGACTGCAGTAATATCAATATTGTTAATACCAATTGTTTTAATGGGATATAGTAATAATATACTGTCATAGTGTTAGAAATGAAGATTTTCAGGGTAAGATAAAAAGATACAATTATGAAAATCCAAGAAATTAAGTGAAAACTCTATGCTAAAACTGAAATAAAAATACCAACAGACATATGTACAGTCTAGCTCCCCCCATTCAAATCACCTAAAAGCAATGCCAGCCTGATAGCAACGAGCACTACCCTAGAACCCAGATTTTGGTCTCTAATATTACTCCACACTGAAAGGAACCAAAGCCCTTTGAAAAATGGCTGATTCCAAGTTTGGGGCAGGGAAGGTATAAAATGACCCTGTGCCAGAAATCAAAGAACAAAAAATAAATGAGGGGGAGCGGATGTAGCTCAAGTGGTTGAGTGCCTGCTTCCCATGTACAAGGTCCTGCATTCAATCCCCGGTAACTTCTAAAAAAAAAAAAAAAAAAAAAAATTTTAATTAAATGAGGTCATGTCAAAAACACACAGGAGCTAGCCTGAAGGGGCACCCAAAGGGTTAAAATTACACATTTAAATATCAGAAAGAATAATGACTGTAGTAAATTAAAACACACTGAAATCAAAGAAAATATATTAGTCCATAATAATATTCAAAAAAGAGAAAGCAGAAAAAAACTTGAGTTGTCACCATTTGAGGGCAACTGTAACTAAAAGGCAAAGAATTAAGCTTATCCTGCCTTTCCAGAAGGAACTATATTTCAGAAGAATGCCATCTTAAATGATGAACTCCCAAATGAAACTACTGACCCAGGCAAGGATTATTAACTGGTGTTGGAAACATCAGCCACATGGTTTATGGAGAACAGATATTTGCAGGATGCCAAAATAACCTCTGGCAGAGGGTCACTAGTACTTGTGAGCTACAAAGGGAAATGCAATTGCACAGTGGAGAGATCAGTCAGTCAATATCCTAGCAGAGTAGTCAAATTTAGCATCACTTCTGAAAAGTCAACCAGATACTATGCATCTCCCACAATGACACTATTTCCTGAATTATACAGCATCACCTCTGATATAATGCAGCCAAAAAAAAAAAAAAAAAAAAAAAGTTTCCACTGACAGGAAAAACCAGGGATAGGAGGGATATTTTACAGGACAAGTGCCTTGACTGACTGAACAAGTGAGCGCTCTGGGCTATGGAGCTCCCAGACCGGCAGTGCCCCAGGTGTCTATCTGAAGCAAAAACCAGCCTCTGTGGAAGAAGATACTTTCCACTCTAGGTCTCAAGTTATTCCATGTATCTGGATCACAATGGCCAGCATACAATAAAAAATAACCAAGTACACAAGGAAATAAGACCTCATGAGCAAAACCCAACAAAGACAGACTCCAGATATTGGTATTATCTGGCACACAAAATCAAACAGCTGTGCTTGCCATTTAAGAAATGACAAATTTGATGGTTATGTGCAGAAAATAGGAACATATTAAAGAATGACACTGTTGATTTAAAAAATAAAAAAAGGGCAGCTGCAGGCGTGTTCTCCAGACCTCGGTCTTCCTGCCGGCGCCGTCCGGATGGCATCCCAGAACCGCGACCCAGCCGCTGCCAGCTTCGCCGCCGCCCGTAAGGGCGCCGCCCGGGGCTCCGTGGGCAAGAGGCTCCAGCAGGAGTTGATGGCCCTCATGATGTCTGGCGACAAAGGAATTTCAGCCTTCCCTGAATCAGACAACCTTTTCAAATGGGTGGGAACCATCCACGGAGCAGCTGGCACAGTGTATGAAGACCTGAGGCACAAGCTCTCCCTGGAGTTCCCTAGTGGCTACCCCTACAACGCACCCACAGTGAAGTTCCTTACGCCCTGCTACCACCCCAACGTGGACATCAGGGTAACATCTGCCTGGACATCCTGAAGGACAAGTGGTCTGCCTTGTATGACGTCAGGACCATCCTCCTCTCCACCCAGAGCCTGCCGGGAGAGCCCAACATCGACAGCCCTTTGAACACACATGCTGCCGAGCTCTGGAAAACCCCACAGCCTTCAAGAAGTACCTGCAAGAGACCTACTCAAAGCAAGTCTCCAGCCAAGAGCCCTGACCTGGACTGTCCAGCCTCTCTCTTTGTGTTGTCTTTTTTTTTCCTGAGATGGTCTGTCCTTTCCTTCTGTATAGATGGTGTCATTTTTTTTTGTTTTGTTTTGTTTTTTTTAAAATTAAGTCGCTGTTGAGCTCTTGTGATGAATATATTAATTAAATAAATACATTTTGGGTTTTTAAAAAAATAAAAATAAATAAAAATAAAAAATAATAATAAAAAAAAAGAACCAAACAGAACTTTCAGAAATGAAAAAAACATAATGTCTGAAATTAACAGTTTAAGAGATGGGTTTAACACATATTAGATAAAACTGAAGATTCCCAACAAGGTAACAGAAACCGAGAATGAGCATTTAGAAGCTTTGATCACAATTCTTCTCCTGGTGAAAAAACTTTAATCACTAAGAATATAGCCGAGAGTCAATAAGTAAAAATGTCTCCCAACTCTGACGCAGCTGTCCCGGCGCCTGTAAACTGTGTGGGAGAAGCCCTTAGAAGGTGTGCCCGACTCTGATTACTTCCTTGACCTGCAGTTTTGGAAAGTAGTTCTCTCATCTCCAACTCAGCTTGTGGGTGCCAAGGGAGAAGTCTGCATGTTAGCCTCAGCAGGGACAGCTCAATTAGTGAAAGACAAAGAACCACCACCTGATATTTGACAGCCATCTACCTTGCCTCCTGCTTGATTCTCATTGATTTGAGCTTGTTTCAAAACTTAAAATCAAGAAAACTTTGAGTAGGTGTCAGCTTTCAAACTAGTGAGAAACTCAGTTTTACATTGTTTTAAGGCAGCAGAGTGTATTTTAGAATAATTTTTATTTAAATAAAACACGATGTTTGGCTCTCAAGAGGGGTAGCTTTTTTTTTTTTTTTTAAAGATTTATTTTATTTATTTCTCCCCATCCCCTCGTTGTTTGCACTTGCTGTGTCTGTTCACCTTCCTTGTTTCTCTCTGAGGCACTAGGAACCAAACCCCGGGATCTCTGATGTGGGAGGGAGGTGCCTAAACACTTGAGCCACTTCCGCTCCTACTTTGTTTTGTCTCATTATGTTTTTCTTCTCGTGTCTCTTGTTCCATCATCTTGTGGCGGCAGCTTGCCACACCTGCCTGTAGCGTCAGCTCACGGTCTTGCTCGTCTTCTTTAGGAGGCACCAGGAACCTCTGTTCCCTGCTTTGTTATGTCTCTCATTATGTTTTTCTTCTTGTGCCTCTTGTGTCATTCTGTGGCATCAGCTTGCTGCAAGTGCCCATCGTGCCAGCTTGCTGTCTTCTTTAGGAGGCACCAGGAACTGAACCAAGGGAACTCCCTTGTGATAGGTGGGAGCCCAATCCCTTAAGCCATATCCGCTTCCCAGCTTTTAATTCTTAGGATTACTGAATTATATGGGACACTGAATTTGCCAACATTGCCGGATAAACTTTCAAATTCAGCAAGCCAGCTATCAAGAGGTGATCTGCATTAAAAAAGAATGAACTTCCACATGCTTTAATATTAAGTCCTAAGTGATATATTTAAACTCTAATTGAGTTCTTCCTATCAAGTGTGGAAAATCACCAGGTATTCAGTATACAACCCTCACCTGCTGAATATTCAGCACGGCTGCGTATTATGTGTACTGTGGTATCAGAGTGACAATGACCACACAATATCAAGATGGCTCTTCTTCTATCTTACACACTTACACAACCCCCCAGCTCCCCACTAAGGTATGTTATATTTTAGGACTTGAGTCTTATCTTTCAACAAGCACAAAATATAGTGAGTAACTGGTTTATTCACTATAATATCCTCGCCCAATCACAGAAGTTTTCTAGGTTCAAGACCTAGGGGTAAACCGCTGGAACTCGAGCTTTGTGTGCTTCCCTTGGTGGGCCACGCAGCTCCTACCAATGCCATGTTAACACATTTTTTTTTTTTTTTTATGTTCAGGTTTTTTTTATTTTGGTAAAATACACATAACAAAAATCATTTAAACCATTATTAAGTGTACAATTCTGTGACATTAAGTACATTAACAATGTTGTCATTTCGACCACTATTTCCAGGACATTTTTGTCATCCCAAAAAGAAACTCATATCCATTATGCAGTACTTCTCCATTCACTCCCCCCTGCCCCCTGCCCCCAGCCCCTGGTAATCACAATTCCGTTTTCTGTCTCTATGAGTGTGCATATTCTAGCTATTTCATAGAAGTGGAATCATACATTATCTGTTCCTGTGCGTCTGACTTATTTCTCTCAACACAATGTTTCCGAGGTTCATCCGAGTACTGGCATGTATTAAAACTTCATTCCAGAAGCAGCTATGGCTCAAGTGGTTGAGCGCCTGCTTCCCACATGGGAGTCCCGGGTTCGGTCCCCAGTGCCTCCTTTAAAAAAAAAAAAAAAAAAAAACCTGGCGAGATGACATTTGGTTTACCCATTCATTTGCTGATGGACACTTGGGCTGCGAGGATGAATAGTGCCACTAGGAACACTAGGCTACAAATCTGTTCGAATCCCTGTTGTCAATTCTTTTGGATATATATGTAAAAGTGGAACTCCTGGGTCATATAATTCTAGGTTTTTTAGCTTTTGGAGAAACCACACCACGTTCCACTGCAGCTACACCATTTTACATTCCCCTCAACAATACTGGTACAAGGGTTCTTATTTCTCAGCATCCTCACTGCCACTTTTTAATTGCTGGTTTTTTTGTTTTTTTTTTTTTAAATAGCTACCTTAATGAGTACAAAGTGCTATCTCATTGTGGTTTTGATTTGCAGTTCTCTATAACCACTAATGACGCTAAGCATCTTTTCATGTGCTTATTGTCCGTTTGTAGGTTCTTTGGGATTTTCTATACATAGGATCATGTCATCTGCAAATACAGCTAGTTTTACTTCCTTTCCAACTTGGATGCCTTTTATTTCTTTTTCTTGCCTGACTACTCTGGCTAGAACTTCCAATACAATGTTGAATAACAGTGATGACAGTGGGCATCCTTGTCTTGTTCCTGATCTTAGGGAGAAAGCTTTCAGTCTTTCACCAATTAGTATGATATTGCTGGTGAGTTTTTCATAAATGCCTTTATCATGTTGAGAAAGTTTCCTTCACTCCTAGTTTTCTGAGTGTTTTTTTTTAAATCATAAAAGGATGTTGAATTTTGTCAAATGCCTTTTCCGCATCAATTGAGATGATCATGTAGTTTTTTCTTTCATGCTATTAATGTGGTATATTAGCTGATTAAGTTTCTTAATCGAACCATCACTGCATTCCTGGAATAAATCCCACTCGGTCATGTTGTGTAGTCCCTTTAACACACTGTTGGATTCAATTTGTCAGTATTTTGTTGAGGATTTTTGCATGTATCTTTATAAAGAATATCACTCCGTGATTTTATTTTCTTGTGTGCTACCTTTATCTGGCTTTGGTATCAGGGAAATACTGGCCTCGAAGAATAAGTTATGACATGTTCCATCCTCTTCAACATTTTTGGAAGAGTTTGAGAAGGACTGGTATTAATATTTCTTTGAATGTCTGATAAAATTCATAGTGAAACCATCCAGTCCTGGACTTTTCTTTGTTAGGAGGTTTTTGATTACCGATTCAATCTCTACTTGTTATAGGTCTGTTGAGATTTTCTATTTCTTCTTCAGTCAGTTTAGGTAATACGTATGTTTCCAGGAATTTGTTCATCTAGGTTACCTAGTTTACCTAGTATACAGCTAGGTATACTAGTATACAGCTGTTCATAGTATCCTATCATAATTCTTTTTTTAATTTTATTTTATTTATCCACCCCCTCGTTGTTTGTACATGCTGTCTGTTCTCTACGTCCATTCGCTGTGTGCTCTCTGTGTTTGCCTGTCTTTTCTTTAGGAGGCACCGGTAATCGAAACTGGGACCTCCCACGTAGGAGAGAGGAGCTCAATTGCTTGAGCCACCTCAGCTCCCTGCTTTGTTGTCTCTCTCATTGTCTTTCCTCTTTGGGTCTCCTTGTTGTGTCATCTTGTTGCATCAGCTCACTGTCTTGCTCGTCTTCTCCAGGAGGCAGTGGGAACTGAACTTGGGACCTCCCATGTGGTAGGCAGGAGCTCAATCACTTACCTCATAATTCTTTTTATTTCTGTAAGAACAGTAGTAAGGTTCCCACTTTTTTTTTCTTTTATGAAATACCTATAATAAGCAAACTTCATAAAGACAGATCATAGGTTACAGGTTACCAGCAGCCACATACTGCGGGGGTGAGGTCAAGGGGTAAAGAGAGAGAGTTATTGCTCACCTTCTGTTTGAAGTGTTGAAAAAGTTAGGGCAATAAATGTTAAGTGATAGTAGCACAATATTGTGAAGAGAATTAATGCCAATGAATTGTACACTTGAAAGTGGTTAAAATGACAAATGTGAGCTGTATGTATATATGGTACTACAATAAAGAGTAAAAATAAAATAAAGGTTAAAGTGAAAGACAGTTCTATCTCCCATCCCAGTTTTCCATCTCTCTTCCCAAAAGATAACTAATGTTACCAGTTTTCTAAGCATCTTTGAAGAAAAATTTTAGGCAGAAACAGGTCTGTGAATTTGTGTCTTTTCCCCCACATAAATGGTAGCACATGCTACATCTAGAAGATAACTCTTCAGGAGACTTACTCTCTAAATATCTCCTGAGTTGGCATGCTTTCATTCCATGCTTATTGCAATTATTCAATCCACTGATGAAGAGTACAAATCTGTTTGTAGAATGTCACTCAATTTTGTTTCTCTGGTGTTTCCTTATGATTAAATTAAATTTATGCCCTTTTGGCAGTAATTCCACAGAAGGATACTGTGTCCTTAGATGCTTCACATCAGGAGGCGCCTCAAGTCAGTCTGTGTTATTGTTGGTGAAGTGAATTTTGAGTACTTGGGTTGAGGTGGAGTCTGCCAAGTTTCTCCATTGGAAACTCACCAATTTTCCTTCTGTAATTAATAAGTGATCTGTGTGGAGAATCTTTGAGACAAAAATATATCTTGTTCTTCATAAACCATTTACTGCAAGGTTTTTACATACATTAATGATTTCTGCCTGAATCAATTATCACTCTGATGACTGCAGAATGATGATCCAAGCTCTGAACTCTAGAGCCAGCCTGGGTGAGTAGCGCCGGGGAGTGCCTTTTGGCCGTCTCTGACTTCTGAAGCCTTGCTTACCATTTCCAGGATTCTCAGCTTGCAGTCTCAGAGCAAGGGTGCATTCCCAGGAAGAGTGAGAGAAAAAGATTTGGGGCCCAGGGTGACAGTATCAGATACAATGAACTTGTTTCTATACCGCCTCATTCTGGTTCCAGAGAAATAAAGCAGTTGCTAGTGAGGCTGGTGATATTTTGCATAGCTTATAGGCCTTGAACTCTCTTATCTCAGAGATTGTGTCCCTGGTCTTGTCTTCTAAGACCTCACCAGGTTCTCTTTTTCTGTGGACATGGAATCTAGATCTTTGGTTTTGAAACCAAATTTGGACTCGACTCTGGAACCCCAATTTCCTTAGGAAGCCATTTTCTGGAATCCATCTTAAATGCCTTGATGAGAGAGCATAATTGGGAAGAGGTATAGGAGGCACGGTGCTGTCTGCCTTCTCTATCTTGAGCCTCTGCAGGGTGATCTTGCCCGTGGTCTTGGCTTCATTCTAAGGCCTCCTCAGTTTCTGTTCTTCTCTAGAATGAGTGTCTAGCTCTTCGATTCTGAGACCATATTGGAGTCCTAGACTCTTCAGTGTTCATTTCTAAAGCAAGCTCTTGTTTGGTTAAAATTGTCAATGAGGATTTTCAACTGATCCACTGTGAATTTGGTACAACTGAGCCTTTGATGTGTAGCTATGATCTTGTCTGAGGAGTTGTTCTGGGCCATGCTGGAAGGGGTTCCTGGTGTTCAAACGTGTGACTAGCAGTGCCCCACTTTCATGCCTGGCTTTAGTTATTTGCATCCATTTTATTTTTCCTGGTCAGTATGGCTAATGGATTGTTGAGTTTATTGATCTTTTCAAAGAAACAACTTTTGGTTTCATGGATTCTCGCAATTGTTTTTCTATTCTCTACTTCATTTATCTTCACTCCAATTTTTACTATTTCCCTCTTTCTGCTCACTTTGGATCTTTTTCTAGTTCATCTAGGTGTGAAGTTAGGTTACTGGTTTGTGATCTTTCTTCTTTTTTAATGTAGGCATTAACAGATATAAATTTCCCTCTGAGCATTGCCTTTACTGTATCTCTTAAGTTCTGGTATGCTGTGTTTTGGTTTTCATCATCTCTAAGTATTTTCTAATATCCCTTGGGATTTCTTCTCTGACCGGTTGGTTGTTCAAGAGTATGTTGTTTAATTGACACCTATTTGAAAATTTTCCACTTTTCCTTTATTATTGTTTTCTAGTTTTATTCTATTGTGGTCCAAGGAGATACTTCATATGATACCAATCTTTTGTAAATCTGTTAGTATTTCATTTGTGGTCTAAAATATGGTCTATCCTGGAGAATGATCCATGGGCACCTGAGAAGAG
>JAKSZT010054523.1:7776735-7789497 GCA_026826555.1 Tolypeutes matacus | reverse complement strand
ATTAACAGATCAGTTTACAAGCATGATCCAATTATATTTTTGGAATTCATAATTACATCAAATTCCCCAACTGCCACAGTGGTGTATCAAAGTCTTCAACTATTATTGTACACTTGACATTTCTCCCTTCAATTCTGCTTCATATATTTTGGGGCTCTGTTTGTAGGTGCCTGTATATTTATAATTGTTATACCTTCTTCCTGGATTGAAACTTTATCAACATACAATGTCCTTTTTTGTTTCTTTTGACCTTTTTTTTGACTTAGTCTATTTTGTCTGACAATACTATAGATACTACCCTTTCTTCTGGTTACTATTTACATGGACTATCTTTTTCCATCCTTTTACTTTCAATCTCTTTTTGTCTTTATATCTTAAATGAGTCTCTTGTAAACAGCATATAGAGGGATCATGCTTTTTTCATTCAATCTGCCAGTCTCTGGCTTTTAATAGGAGAGTTTAATCTATTTATATTTAAGATAATAATTGAGAGGATTTACTTCTGCCATTTAGCTCTTTTTGTTTTCTGTATGTCCTGTATGTTTTTTTCTTCAATTAACTCCATTATTGTCTTTTTTGTATTTGGATTTTTTTTTTTTGTTTTGTTTTTTTGTAGTATGCCATTTTGATTTCCTTTTCTTTTCTCTATATATTTTTAGTTATTTTCCTAATGGTTACCTTTGTGATTATTAACACCTTAACTATTAACAATCTAGTTTGAATACTACTTAGTTTCTGTAAATGCTCTATTTCTATACGTCTCCATCCCTCACCCTTTAAAATGTTATTGTTTCAGTTTATTTCTTTAAAAATTGTATACCCATTAACATTGACTTTAATCACTGTTTTACACATTTGCCTCTTAAGTTATATGGGGGAGAAGGAAGGGAGTTACAAACCAAAAGTACAGTAATACAGGATTTTATATTTATCTATGATGTTACTTTTATTCTTTTTTCTTTCTTTCTTCCTTTTATTTCAGCCTGAAGGGCTCCCTTTAGCATTTCTTGCAGTATGGGACTTTTGGTAATGAACTCTTCCAGTTTTTGTTTTTCTGTAAATGTCTTAATTGTGCCTTCATTCTTGAAGGATAATTTTGCTGGGTATAGAATTCTTGGGTGGCATTTCTTTTCCATAAGGATTTTAATTATGTAACCCTGCTATGTTCTGGACTCCATGGAATCTGGTGAAAAACTGGCTGATATCTCATTGGGAATTCCTTGTATGTGACAAGTTGCTTATCTCTTGTACTTTGAAATTTTTCTCTTTGTCTGGATTTTGACAGTTCACTATAATGTGTTTGTGTGTAGATATCTCTGAGCTTGTTAAACTTCCTGGATGTGTATATTAATATATTTTATCAGACTCAGGAGTTTTCTGGCCATTATTTTTCAAATACTCTTTCTGCCCCTTTCTCTTCAGTCCTTCTGGAACTCCTATGATGTGCACATTGGTATGCTTAATGGTATCCCACAAGTTCCTCAGGCACTATCCAATTTTCTTCGTTATCCCTTTTTCTTCATTATTTTTTATTTCTGTTCCTCACACCAGACAATTTCAGTTCTCTTGTTTTTGTTTGCTGGTCCTTTCTTCTGCCTGATTAAAGCTGCTGATAAATCTCTCTAGTGATTTTTTCATTTTGATTATTGTACTTTTCAGCTCTAAAATTCTATTTATAAGAAATTTTTATAATTTCTATCTCTTTATTTTGCTTTTGACAACATTTTCCTAATTTCTTTTCTTTGTCGTGATTTTCTTTAGCTTATTGAAGAACATATTTAAGATAGTTGATTTAATGTCTTTGACTAATAGTTTCCATGAACTTCCTCAGAGATGGTTTCTGACAAATTCTCTTTTTCCTGAGAAAGAAACATATACTTTCCTGTTTCTTCATGTCTTGGTAACTTTTTGTTGAAAACTGGATATTCTGAATATTATGTTGTAACTCCGGAAATCCAATTCTCCCACTTGTCTGGGATTGCTAAGTGTTTTCCATGCTGAAGGCTGGCACCATCAGTTTGTGACTTTTCCAAACTACTTTTGCTCTCAAATAGAGAAAGGAAAGAAATAAAAAAAGGTACTAACTCTTTAAGACATCTTTGCAGCTTCTGCCAGTGGGGGTGGAAACAATGGCTGCATTCTGGGCCAGCCCCCCAGTGACCAAAAGCAACAATCAAAAGGAGCTACCAGCAGTCAGAACACACAGCCTGGGAACCTGAAGGAAAAGGTTCTGATAGCCCAACATGGTACCAGCAAGCTGTACCAGGACCGTGCATAGTCCCTACAGCTGCCTGCTACAAGGTTGGGGGATGGAAGATGGTTGCCACTACACAAATGGTGAAATTCACTGATATTTACCAAAATTTAACAGGATCTTCATCCAGCTCATCCCTGAATGCTGCACAGTGCTCCACTAGACTTCAGAGTTCCAAAAAAGTTGATTCAGACAGTTCCTGCCAGTTCAAGAGTCATTTCGGTGGAACTTCTTACTCCACCTTCCCACGATCCTCATCCTCTGATAGCAATTTAACAGAGTAATTTTATGTCTACTGGTGTTTTGCATTTCTTTTTTTTTTTTTTTTTTAAAGATTTATTTAGGGGGAAGCAGATGTGGCTCAATCAATAGAGTTCCCGTGTGCCATATGGGAGGCCCTGGGTTCGATTCCTGGGGTCTCCTGGTGAAGGCAAGCCAGCCCGCGTGGCACAGCAAGACGACCCAACAAAGGGAGACAAGCAGACACAGAAAAACACAGCAAATGGACACAGCGAGCACAAGCAGCAAGGGGGGGTGTAAATAAATAAATAATAAAATCTTAAAAAAAAAAAAAAAATTTATTTAGGATCCCCCACCCCCCGCCCCCCGCCCCCCACATTGTTTGTGCTCACTGTCTGCTCTCTGTTCATCTTCTTTTTAGGAGGCACTGGCAACTGAACCTGGGACCTTCCCCATGTGGGAGGGAGGCACCCAATCACTTGAGCCACCACCACTCCCTGCTTTGTTGTGTGTCTCATTGTGTTTCCTTGCTGTGCCTGTTTGTTGTGTCATCTTGTTGCATCATCTTGTTGCATCAGTTCGCCGTGCCAGCTCGCTTTCTTGCTCATCTTCTTCAGGAGGCACCAGGAACCAAACCCGGGACCTCCCATGTGGTAGGCAGGTGCCTAGCCGCTTGAGCCACATCAGCTACCCAGCATTTCATTTTTATAGGATTTTATTTTTATTGTATTTTATGAAAGTATAAATCCATGATGGACTGGGGGGGGATACCTAGTCCCTCATCATAGATAGTTTCAGACTCTCTGATTTAGAATAAGTAAGTCACCAAAATACAGATGAGAATTAAGACAAACATTAAACGTTAAAAGCCCGATACATGTTTGATTAAAGCCACAGAAAGAAGAAACAACTACTCAAGAAATGGGCTGACAATTTTCCCCACTGATGAAATACAATGAGCCACAAATTCAAAATACTAAATGAATCCCAACAAGGAGAAATAAAAAGGAAACTCACACTTAGACACATTACAGTAGAACTAATGAAAAATCAATGTTATAAGTAAAATCCTGAAAAGTGTCCAGAAAACTCAAACACACACTTTGCCTTCAAAGACTGACTTTGGCTTCTCAACACTAAAGAAAGCCAAATGACAATAAAAAAAAACTTATCTTCAACGTACTAAAGGAAAGTAACTCTTAACCTAGAATTCAATACTCAGTGAAAACAGCTTTCATGAATGTGGCAAAATAAGGACATTTTATGGACCAAAAAAAAAAAAAAAACACTAGAAGACTCTCATTAAAGGATTAATCCTTTGAAAACTTTAGGGTCCTTTAGTACTATTCAATACTTTGAATACTAAAGGATATATTCAAAGAGAGGAAAAATGACCCCAGATGGTCAAGTATGAAAAGGAACGAAGAATAAAATAATAAATAAGTATGTAGATCTAAATGATCACCAACAGAATAAAACAATAATAATGTGAGGAACTTTTAAAAGGTATGAATTCAAATACCCAACAGAAAGGGATTTTGAGAGGACAGCAGCATTGGCATAGTTTTTGGTGTTTTTTTTTTTTTTTTTTTAAGATTTATTTATTCCCGTCCCCCGACCCCACTGTTTTGAGCTCGCTGTCTGCTCTCTGTGTTCTTCTGTGTCTGCTTGTCTTCTCTTTAGGCGGCCCCAGGAACTGATCCTGGGACTTTCTGGAGTGGGAGAGAGACGCTCAATCTCTTGCACCACCTCAGGTCCTAAACTGCTGCATCTCTTATTGTCTCTCCTCTGTGTCTCCTTTTGTTGCGTCATCTTGCTGCGCCAGCTTTCCGCTCGGGTCAGCACTCCTGCACAGGCCAGCTCGCCACTTGGGCCAGCTTACTTTTCACCAGGAGGCCCCGGGAATCGAACCCTGGACCTCCTATATGGTAGATGGGAGCCCAATCACTTGAGCCACATCTGCTTCCCAGCATAGTTTTTTTAATCTCTCCAAAATCTGGCATAAAATCACACAGAGTGACTAAGATGGCAAAACGAAAAGCCTATAGACAACAACACTAGGTGAAAAAGTGCCCCATGGACTCTAGAACGTGAGCACATGGCATAAACCACCAGTCAGTACGAGAGCTATGACTATCTGTGTCTGTGAGGAAGAAAGGTGACAGCAGAAACACACGTACAACAGGCACTCACACAGAAAGCTTGGTCAGCCAATCTGAGAACAGCAGCTGAAAGCGGAAGGGGTCTGTATCCAATAGGTGCAGGCAAGGAGCCTGCGGTGGAGTCTAAAGAGGCTGGAATAAGTCTTGGCTTCGTGAATTTTCAAAGCTCAGCAGCCTAAGTGCCCCTCCAGAACTAGGCTACAATTGAAGAGAAACTGCTGGGAAGAAATTCCAAATTGAAGAGGAAAAGAACAAGGGAGGATAAAGAAAAAGAAGGTCCTGACAGAAGCAGGAACAGAGAACAGAATAAGGGGTACTCAAAAAGTCAGACACTGTATTTTTTTTTAAACTTCACAAAAATAGCGTGATTATGCCCTACAGCCTAAGTCCTTCTTCTCTAAATTTCACATATCTATGAACAACAGGAAGGGATGAAAGTCAAATCCCATTCAGTTACTACAAGGGAAAAAAAAGATGAGAAACAGAATAATATCCCTACAGTCAATGAAAGTATGCCAAAAAAATATCCCAACAAAGGCATTAAAATGTAAAAACTATAACCCAATATTTCAAAATGAGTCAAGACACTTGTGAAATGATACAATGTGTGAATTACATGAATCTTTAATACTTTGGGGAATACACTGTGAAAGAGAAAAAATTTAAGTCAAAAAGAAATGAAGAAGCAGGTAAAACAAGATCACAATTATATCAAAATATGTTTTCTGCACCTATATGTGACAAATTCATAGGAAAATTATGTAAAGTAAATATATTTAAAGAAAAATTGGCTTGAGGCCCAAAAGAGGAAATTTATAGTAAGTTTCTACATTTTTGGTAGGTTGTATACTTTTTATGATAGAAGGACTTATATTCTTCTTTTGATTAAAAAATTAAAATTAGTACTAAAAACATCAAAAAAAAAGGAATGAAGAGAAACATTAAAAGAACAGAGAGAAAAAGGACAAATATAAAAACCAAGAAAAGAAGATGCAATATTAATAGCAGTCCCCCCAGAGGAAAACTAAAGCAAGAAAACTGAACAAATTCTAAAAATGATAATCCAAGAAAACTTTCCTGAAAAAAAAAAAAAAAAAAAAAAAAAGTGGAACTGTATACCGAAATAGCATACCACATATGTGGGAAAATCAACCTGGAATGATATATTCTAAAATTATTAGATTTTAAAGAAAAAAATTATTTAGACATCAAAGCAAAAAGATCAAGTGACTTAGAAGGGAAAGAAAATTAGATCAACATCATGCTGACAACACGCTTCATTACAGAAAGAAATGGCGTGGCATTCTGAAGAGTCTCATGAAAAGAAGTTATGAGCCAAGGATTTCCACTGTAGCCAAACAGTCTTTCAAATTTGAAGTAGGACTCTAGTAGAGAGCAAGCTTCAGTAGACCAAAATAACTGGAAAACTGTCAGCAAAAGACTGGTGGTGAGCATTAAATACCTATTTCATGTAGAACTCAGACTAAATAAGGGATATAAGGGAGAGAATATAGTATACCATGGTTATATGCTCTGACAGTAAAGTGAAATATTGTATAAATGTATAAAACCAGTGAACAATTATACTTAAGCTATTATATATAATCCCTTATATATAACTTAACTTAAAAACAAATACAAATTTTTAATTAATACACCATATATAAATATATAATTTCATATTGCATAGCTCTATGTAATTATTTTAATAAATAGTATATATTAATTACATACATAATACATATTAGATTAATTGTACAGTCACATAGAAGTTCTATTATCTCTGATGTACTTGGGAAGCAGGATTCTTGGTGTGATGAAAAGGAGATATAGAGGTCAGATGGAAGTTAAGTAAACAGTCCATAATCCTGAATTTGACTTGAAAGCATCAGTGACAGCTCCTGAGGTGCTATATCCTCAGTTTGGTCCACGAGCTTGCCAACAAGGGCCATTCTAATAGCAATGAGCACCCTACCACCAAGGGTGTGGTCTTGGAATACCATTCTCCACCAACAGAAACCAGGGCTTCTTTGCGACAGGACTAATTCTAAAATCCAGAAATGAAAAGAGCCAAGATCACTCTGAAGAAAAGCTGAAGGGCTTACCCCACCTGATATCAAGGCCTGTAAGGAAGTTACACTGTTAAACTGACCCAAGGGGAAACGGATGTGGCTCAAGAGGTTCGGCGTCCGTCTACCATATGGAGAGACTGGGGTTCGATCCCCGGTACCTCCCGCTAAAAAAACAAACAACAACAAAAAAAAAACTGACCCAAGGTCGGACAAATCTATAGAACAAACCTGAGCCCAGAAACAGACCCACACACTTACAGCGACTTTATTTATGACAGAGATGCTGCTGCAATGAATAAAGGATGATCGTTTTAATAAAGGATGTGATGCCAAATGGACAGTCATATGGGGAAAACTGAATTTTGACATCTAACATCAAAGCAGACTCAAAAATCAATGCTACATGGATTGTACACAGCTAAATGTGAAAAGTAAAACAAAGTTTTAGGAAAATAAAACAACATAGTCCCATATCTTCATTGCTTTGTGGAAGGCAAAAAATTTATTAAATTGAACATAAAAGTACTCAAAGTATCTTTAAAAGTGAAAATGCAAGAGTAGAAGAAAGTTTGCAATCAATGTATCTATCCACAAAAGATCTTTATCTGAACACCCACAAATCTATTGTTTTAAAATTCAATAATCCACTAGAAAAATGGACCCAAAGATTTAAACTGGCACTTCACAAAGAATAAACCTTTATATTTATTATCATTTGATTCTGATAAACGTTCCAAGGCAACTCCATGGGGAAAGAAGTCTTTGTAACAAATGGTGCTGGGACACCTGGATATCCACATACAAAAATAAGAATTTAGACCCCTACTTTACACTATATGCAAAAATTAACTCAAAATTGATCATAGCCCTAAATACAAGAATTAAAACTAGAAAACTTCTGGAAGGAAACAGGAGAAAATTTTTCCTGACCTTGGGTTAGACAAAGCATTCATAAATACCACTCCAAAAGCAAGACCCACAAAGAAAAACTTAATAAACTGGACTTCACCAAAATTCAAAACTTCTGCACCTCAAAAGACACCATTAAGAGAATAAAAGACAAGACACATACTGGGAAAAAATATTTGCAAATGATGTAGCTGATGAACTTATATCCAGAATACATAAAGAACTGTTACAATTCAATAACAATAAAACTATAAAAAGAAAAAATCCATGACTTGGAAAGTTAAGAAAAAAGAAAGAAAGAAAAGCTATAGATAGAGCTAACATTGTACTCAGAGGAACACATGGCTTTAAATTCTTTTTTACTATTAAAAGTAAAAATAAAGAACCGTATTCAACTTAAGGAAAAGAATAACAAAATATAAATTAAAATATTAAATAAAATAAACCAAAGGAAAGTAGGATAAGCAATTAAAAATAAAAATTGAAATGAATTTTATTGAATACAAAGAAACAAAATAATAGAAAGAATAAGTGAACTAAAAGTTGGTTCTGAGAAGAGTCCAATAAAACACATTTCTTTAAAAAGCCCTAAAAAACATGGAAAAGAGAGAAAGGTACAGTAGAGTATTTGCATTAAGAAAGGAGATAACAGAAGAGTCATTGAAGAAGATCACATGCGGGTTAATTTGTGCCCGACTTGCACTGCCCAATGTGGAAGGCATCTATCACAGAAAAAGGCACTTGGCCCAGCTGAGCTCTAAGCCAACCTTTTAACCCTATTTCATGAATTTTAAGACACATGTTATTCCACATTTTTATAATTCCCAAAGCATTTTTTATTTGATAAAGCAGTAGTAACAAAAAGGAAGAAAACAACAGCTCCATGTGTTAACTAAGGATGCAGATTCTAAAGAAAATTAGTAAACTGAGACGAGCACTGTAAAAATGCAAGATTGGTAAAAAATAAAAATATACTGCAACACAATTGAGGCTTATCCCAGTAATGTGAGGATGTGAGGATAGTGCAAAACAAGAAAATCTACCAACCCAGCAACTATTACATCAACATCTTAAACACCAAGAGCCACCTTGACACCCAAAGGGCAAATGCTGGAGTCATTTCCTAAAACGGGGAAAGCAGGGATGCTGCCATCATCTCTACTAGCTGTGCCTTACTGGCTCTAGCTTGGGGGATTACAAAATTAAAATAACCCATATATGCTGGCATCAGCAGAGAAAGGGAACACAAGTATCTAATTACAAGTGACAGGACTATGTGCACAGACCTGTAAAAACTCTAAGACTAATAAAGAGAATTTGGTAAGGACTGGTCATAAGAAAACGTTTTAAAAAAAAAAGCTTTTCTGTATTTTAGCAAGAAAATAGGAATTAGAAGCAGAAATGGAAAAAACAGCACAGTCACAAGTGTGACAAAAACTATGAAGTACTTAGGAATAAACTTACTGGAAAGGTAGGGGCTTAAAAGAAAGCCATAAAACCTTACACAAAGCCCTAAACCAAGGCTCGGAACAGTGGAGGAGCTCCCACTTTCCTGGATGGGAAAGGAATGTCCTAAGTGTCGGTCGTCCCCAAATGAAGAGACAAACTGAATATAACCCCAATCAATTCCTGTATTTCTGAGCCAGACAAAATTATTTTAACACACATACAGAAATACTAAATCTTAGAAGAGCCAAATAAAAAGAATCATCCAGCAAGCCCAGGGAGGCTGGCGGGCATCCTGGCTGCAGGCTCGGCCCATGAGTGACGCGCACAAGCACAAAACCCACCACAAAGCGAAACCAGATAGAAGCAGACACAAGTCAAATGCAATGAGAGGAGCACACGGGGCGGGAAACCCATCCCTCCCTCCACCCACCTCCATCTATCCAACCTCCCTTCCCTCCACCCATCCTTCCATCTCCTACTCATCCCACCCTCCCGCTCACCCACTCATCACATTTGCCTTGTGTTCCCACTATATGCCAAGCAGCAGGGAAGGCTCTGGGAATACAGTTGTAAAGACAAACTGCCGGCTGTCACTGAATTCATACTTGACGAAAAGGAATTGTGAAAGACCCATTATTATGAATTTAAGGTATTAAAAATGTCTGCTGTTTTCCATGTAGTGAACTAGTCTTCTATTTAGTAAATATAAAGGTTTTCAGAGGTTCACATTTGACTGTAAGGTCCTCATCCTATTTTCCTTAATAAGGTTTTACGAACCACAAACCAAAAATCTCCCAAAGGAAGATGTTTAGGGATTGAATGCCTTCAGCTTGAAAGGGTGACCGTGCCATTTTGGGGGAAATTGAAAGTAAAGTCCAGAGCATTTTTCCCTCATGAATCTCAAATAAAGCACTCCTGGGTGGAGGCAATCCCAAATGAAATTCCATAATACACTATAGTTTTAGCCCTTGATTTCTGTATCATCAGAAAAATGAAGGGGCTGTACTGTAATTTTTACAATTAATCCTATGTGTAGTAACTGCTTTCTGAATTGCTAGAGTTTTTAAGACAAATAGAAGAGATGATTTATTTAAAAAGAAAAATTGACTAGCTTTCCTTATAATTAATAGGAAAAGACTTTCCTCAGTTTTATTACTGTATTATACTTATATCTTAAATAGCTCTGGAATTTAAATTACTAGGGAAGTGAGTTAATGGCATTCAACTTAAAGAAACTCAAAACAAAAAGATAATCCTACAAAACATAAACACAGCAAAGATTTAGGAAATGCTAGCAAACTGTCAAAATATTACTCCTCCCCAAAGAGACAAAATTTAACTTTTAAAAGATAATTACTGGACAGTACCTTTTAAAGATGGTAGTTTTTGAAGTTCTCTATTATTGCTGATGCTAAACCTGGAAGAATTTTGCCGTTTGTCTTTCTTCACTATGGGCTGAGGGACTGGTACTTTTATTTTACTAGATACTGCCGACTGGGGAACAGCAATACTGTTTTTCCTGCTGGGAATCTGTTTCCAAAATAAAAACAAAAACAAATGAATATTTTAAATGTTGCATTTTATGGGACAATTCAAGTATACAGAAAACATACACAAAAGATTTTCCCTGGCACAGCCTGCTCCGGCTCTACTGTAAACTCCCTAAGCCCTTAAGAGGTGTTCACATCCCCTTCTAGCCATGTCAGATCTGGAGAAATTCACAGGTACACCCGATCCCTTAGATTTCCCTTCAAACCTGTGATTTCTAAATGATGCCCCCCAAAAATGTCCACATCCCAATTCCTGGAAACTGATGATGCGACCTTACGCAGCAAGCGGGACCTCGTGGATGACCGAGTTAAGGGTCCTGAGATGGGGAGATGCTCTAGGATCACCAGGGCGGTCCCTCCCAGGGGTCCGTGGAAGGGGGAGGGGGGCCCTCGGGACAGCGCGGTGCGAGGACAGAAAGTGGAGTCAGGGGGTCCGAGCAAGGTGGGGGATGCTCCGCTGCTGGCTCTCGCGAGGGAAGAAGGGCTGTGGGCCCAGGAATGCTGACGAGCTCTGGAGGCGGGAAAGGCCAGACGCCGACTTCAGAGCGACGCGAGGCTAAGGCAGGTTTCCCGTCCCCGCAGGCCTCCAACGAGAAACCCTCTCCCTCCTGGGGGGGGGGGAGGCACCGTGGGGGCGTGGCAATGGGGGCCGGCCTGGCACCGTGGGGGCGTGGCAGTGGGGGGGCAGCCCGGCACAGTGGGGGCGTGGCAGTGGGGGGGCCGGCACCGTGGGGGGATGGCAGGGGGGGGGGCAGCCTGGCACCGTGGGGGCGTGGCAGTGGGGGGCCGGCACCGTGGGGGGGCAGCCCGGCACAGTGGGGGCGTGGCAGTGGGGGGGCCAGCACAGTGGGGGGGTGGCAGTGGGGGGGCGGCCCGGCACAGTGGGGGATGGCAGTGGGGGGGCCGGCACCGCGGGGAGGTGGCAGTGGGGGGGCAGCCCGGCACAGTGGGGGCGTGGCAGTGGGGGGGCGGCCCGGCACAGTGGGGGGGTGGCAGTGGGGGGGCAGCCTGGCACCGTGGGGCGTGGAGCGGGGCGCCCGCCGCAGGCTGGAGGGCTGCCAGGGCACCAGCACGTCGCCCCCGCGGCCCCCAACGCGCTCCCCAGCGGCTGCAGCGGGCCCCAGGGCTGCGCCGTCACACGGCCCCTCGCACAGGCGCTCCCGCTGCGTTTCAGGAGAGGGCCGGGCCTGAGGACACCTGGAAGCAGCCTCCCAGCGCCCACGGCTGCTCCCTGGAGACGCGCTTCCTCGCGCTGGGCCCTGGCCTCGGCGGTTCTTTCCACCCCATCAGGCACAGCCTTGCTTCTCTCAAAACCCCATCCATTACTCACCGCATCCGTGACCCCCCAAACTTCTCTCAGCTTCCTCCAGATGCTCTCAAGAAACCCTAGTATTTATTCTGCAGTCACAAAGAGCGATTCCTAGCAACCCTACATGTTTTAAAATGAAATTATACAGACATTGTGTTCCAGTAGATTAAAAGTTTTATCTCCTTTTATTTTCCTATAATACAGAATCCACTGCTCCACACATAATGGCCTTGCTAAACAATCCCGTGTGTAGATGAACAAAAATAGCTCCACTTCTCCTATCCCCCTCCATCAGGAAAAGAAACTGCACTCACATAACAAAGCTCAGGAGTCGAGTGTGTGGTGATCTGGCTAATTACACACCAGAACTAAATCCATACCTAGTCAGAGGCCCCTGCCAGGAAACATGTCAAGGAGGCTTCTAATGCCTAAGAAAGTACAAGATGACCTTGAGACTGCGGAACCCAGGCCCCGGCCCCTCTCACTTGGACTTGGCAGGAGCTGCCCTGCCTCCCACCCTCACCCTTCTCGAGCATTCTCCTGGAAGAAGGCAGAGGAAACTTCTAAAAAAGAAAAGCTGCCCTGTCACCACATGCTTATCACATTACAAGGACTTCCCGCTCAGACTGACAGCATTTAGCTTAAGGGCAGACCTACTAAGTCCTGCCGCTTTGGTTACACACTCCCTTTTGGGTCTCAGATGGCCCATGCCTTCCCAGCTCCTGCTGCAGGTGCACCTTCCCACTCCTGGGTGCTCCGAGCTCCATTCAGGCTCCAAACTCCTCCCCTACCCCATGCTCCATCCAGGCTCTGTGCG
>JAKSZT010054523.1:7757142-7776725 GCA_026826555.1 Tolypeutes matacus | reverse complement strand
CATCCAGGCTTCTTGCCCCCCACACACACCCCATGCTCCATCCAGGCCTCGTGCTCTCCCCTTGCCCCAGGCTCCATCCAGTCTCTCTGCTCCCTTCCAGGCTCCAGGCCTCCCCCCCACCCCCCCACCAGGACCATGCTCCTACCCACCTGTCCCCACTCTTTCTCTTGCTTCGGATCTTGGGGCACTCTGACTTCTGGAATGACCGCCCCGAGCATGCCTCCCATCCCCCGACTTCTCCTCTGCCACCCTCTCATGGCTTTAAGTTTACATTCGCTAGTACGATCTTGAAATTGGCATGCTTCTCCATAACAAGGGCCCTGAGTTCCAGGAGGGCGAGGCCTGCGTCTCAGCCACCACCACTCGGCCCAGTTCCACGGAGAAGGGTACAGTGTCAGGCAGGGACTTGGCAGGAGACCCAGCAACCTGCAAGTTCTGGGAAGACCTCCTGGAGAAGATGGTGCTAAGACCGCTGGGACCTGAGAGCTCAGCATGACTACAACCCACAAAGCAGAGAGAAAGGAGGACAGAGGGCAGGAGGAGAGATGCCACAGGCGCTCATCAGATCAGCAGACAGAGCCAAAGAGCCACGTTTGAAATGCTGAGCTTTATCTGAAGTGCATGGGGGACCCAGGAAGGTGGTCTGAGCAGGGTGATGACATGAGTAGATTCTCCTTCTTGAAAGATCACTCAGCTTGGACGTGGGCTGCAGACCGCAGGGGGAGGAGAGAGAAAGCAAAACAGTCCACGAGGAGGTTTTTCTAGGGGTCTAGGCAAGAAATGAAAATGTTGGCAAGGCGGATGCAGACATTGGGACAGAACCAGAGAGATTAGAGAGCTAAAATCCCAATTGCTAGATGACATATTAAATATAGGGGAAGAGGGAGAAGCAGAGAACCCGTGAGAACTTCCGGGTCTGGCTCATGCAGACGAGTCATAGATGGAAAGGAAAAGGCAGTTAGGAATACACGGAGTCCAAGGCTCCTGTACAGCAAGGGATCCCAACATACGCAGGATGATGAGTTCACCTCTTTGGTGGATGATTCCATTTTCTTCTCATTATGACAGTAATCCGCAGCTGGAATGCTCCTTGTTCGTCTGTAGTCCTGGTCACTGTCTGTCCTGCTCTGCCCTGCGGACAGCAAGGTCCAGGGGGAGACCTTCCCGGCTGCCATCCTCACCTCCCCCCTCAGGCTCCCACCCACGGAGTCTACCCTCCAACATCTTTCCAAGTTCTGCCCCCTGTGACTGTACAAGGGACAGATCAGGCTGATCCCACTTATACACCAGCTGCGAGGAGATACCATGTGACCCACGGCTTAAGAAGCATTTCTGCCTCCCCAAAAAGTCCCAACTGAAGCTGAACAAGCCTTGAGAGCTTCATTACCAGTTTCTAGGAAATACAAGGGAGAGAAGCTCCAGAGATGCAATCATCAAAGTACAGAAGACGGGGGAACCGCGGCAGGCCCCTCCACCGCCGCAGCACTGACACCTGGGCCAGGTAACTCTCTGTCGTAGGGGACTGGTCCTGAACACCACAGGGGGTCTAGCAGCCTCCCTGGCCTCTACGCACTTGGTGCCAGAATTTCCCCGCCCAGTTATGACAACCCAAATGTCTCCCGATGTTGCCAAATGTTCCCCGGTGGGCAAAATTGCCCTTGCCTGAGAATCACATCCTTTGAATGTGCATGAACCACCTCACTTCTTTAACAACTGAATCACAAGGAGGAAGGAGAGAGGAGGAACCTATATAGATTAAGAGAAGTAACAAGCAAATGTATTGTGTGCACCTTATTTGCATCTGGACTCGGAGAAACCAACTGAAGAAATACTGGGGACGGGGGGGATTTGGACACTTAGTGAATATAAGCTGTTGTTTTTTTTTAGGTGGGATAACACTGCTTTGGTTTTGTTTAAAAAGAGTCCTGATTGAAGGATACTCATTTGAGACTTAAAAATAAAACATGTCTGAGATTTGCTTCAGAAGAATCTGGTGTCAGGAGAGGGAAGTGTGTGTGGTGTGAGGGTGGGGAGAAGAGTCGTCAGATAAAGGACTAGGCTGATGTGACAATCGTCAAAGCTGGGCAACAGGTACATCGGGGGAGGGGTGTACATTATACTAGTCCCTCAACTTCCATAATAAAAAAAGATCTTAAAACTTTCTCTAGTTTAAGTCTGTTACCTTCTTGACTGGACTATTCAAATAGTAATTTCCCTAGTCTTTTCCCCATATGTAGATTTTTTTTTTTTTAATGTACCAGGGCTGGGGATTGAACCTGAGACCTCGTATGAGGGAGGCCAGTGCTCAACCACTGAGCCACATCGGCTCCCAAGTTGGGTCCCTCCTCTGTTTGCTCGTTTGTTGTCTGCTCGTTCTTGTTTTTTTTTTTTAGAAGGCACTGGAACTGAACCTGGGACCTCCCGTGGGGGGGGGCTCAACTGCTTGAGCCACACCCATTCCTGTCCTATATTTTTATACTGCTACCAGATTTACCTTTCTAGAATACACACCAGACTACTCCCTGCTCAGAAATCAGTGGCTCCCTGCTGCCTGTAGGACAAAGTTCAAACTCTGAGCATGGTATTCAAGGCAACCACTGTCTCTCCTAAACCTACGTTTCCAGACCCGTCTCTCAGTAAGCACCTTAGGCTCCAGGCCCAACAGTCTTGCGACACGTCCTGTTTTGACACCAGTTCCTTCACCCTGAAAGCTCCTTTTCCCCTCCCCCAAGACTCTGAAATGCTCACCTGCAGCCTGCACTCAAAGGCCCTTCGGCGTGGACAGCCCCGTGAGCCCCCGCTGTCAGGCCCGCCCGCCCCTGGCGCTCTTCAGGAACGACACCCACAGCAAGCCTCGTCACGGGCGCCCTCCTAGCGCGCCCTTACAGTCACCCACCTTTAGGCTGCCAACTCTCATC
This sequence comes from Tolypeutes matacus, assembly GCA_026826555.1. Lineage (NCBI taxonomy): Eukaryota > Metazoa > Chordata > Mammalia > Cingulata > Chlamyphoridae > Tolypeutes > Tolypeutes matacus. The sequence goes on along the minus strand of JAKSZT010054523.1, from coordinate 7,773,807 downwards.
AGTCGTCCCAGAGCCTGCTGGCTCTTCTTCACCACCGCCCCCTCTCGTCATCTCCTGGGCCAAACACACACTTTATGCTCCAGATACCAAATGCTTGCCCTCCCAGATGAGACTCCCTTCACATGCCTTTTCAGATCTTCTCAAAGAGCATTTCACCTGCTTCTTTCCCCCTCCTTCTAGAAACGTCCCTGAAGCTGCAGAAAAGGCCAGGAACCACCCTCATCCATGCCCCACCGACCCCCTCAAAGCCACCATGCGGCTCTCTCCAGGCGCAGTGAGGGGTGTCTGCCCAGCAAGAGACAGGGTCTCTCTCAAAGGGCTGGTCTTTGCCACTAGGCCCCCCGGGCAGAGGACGATGCTGGCGCCCTGTGAGGGGAGCTTGGGGGTGGACAGCTGAGTCGGTGCCACGAGGCCTCGCCCATCCGCCCACACGGGGCTGCCCTTTGGCAGCCCTTGCGTGGTATAGAGCAGTATTACAAGTGAGCATGGGGACCAGCAAGTGCCGGGCATGGACCTGGCAAGGTCACGTTCCCTGCACCAGGTGACACGAAGGGCCCAGCACAGAGGGCACTGACGACAGACAGGTGTGCTCCCTTAGCTTGGGCGAGTCCTCGTGAAGTGAAAATGGGATACCCATCTTGAAATTATGAGAAACATTTGTGAAGAATTATGATTCTCTTTAGCTTCCTGATGCGGGTAAAAGCTAAAAAAGACTTGATACTTACTTTTTCGTGGCTTCTTTCTGGAATGGAGGTTCTAGTTTTGCTTTTTGTTTTTTTTTAATCTATTCATTCAGTGAGATTAGAGATGCTCACTTCACCTTCCCTTTGGCCTTAATGGTGAGAAATTATTTATCAAACTCAGTGTGAAAACCAGATCAAAACAGCTGACCTTTTCCTTTTGCTAGAAGTTGCCAAAGTCCCAGGAGGTTTCTGAGAAGTACCGCTCCCCTCCCCGACTCTGCATCTTCCACAAGGACCATGGAGACCCCTGATGGTCTGAAAAGCTCTGGTCAGACACTTGAGGCCACTCATCCTGAAGTGGGAGACGGGTCCCTTTCTGAGGGGGGAATGCCGGCCCTGGGTGGGCTCGTCTGTTAGTGGGGAGCTGCAGGGCTCCTCTGGCAGCGGGAGTCTCCTGAGGAGGGGACATGGCAGGCCCTGGCAGGTTCCTGACTGCCGGCTGCTGCCCCCCACATCCAAGGAGCACAGCTGTGCCTCCAGAGAGAGATCCACCAGAGGCCTCCCCTGGCCCTCAGGAAAAAGCAGCCTGTTGCAGTTTCTAATAAGGAAATACATCAAGCCCAAATGTCCCAGTGTCCGACTGTTACTGTCCCCCACAACCTCCTATGCCGCCAGGAAACAGCACCCCCCAAAATGTGGAGAAAATAAAACTCTAGTCAGCAGACAGGTGTTTGTCAGAGTCTCTACTTCTCTGTATGTTTGAAATATTTTATTAACAAGTTTGTGACAGAGCCTCTCTCCTGGAGGTTTTACCACCTAAGGGCTCACTAATATCGTAAAACAACTCCCTTTATTCAAACACTGCAATTCCAAACACTCACAACTTGATGTAAGACACTGATCGTTCAAGTGGGCAGGCCCACAGCTTCTAGATGATAACAGAGTCAAATTCCCTGACTACCTCTCCCTGAGCAGAACCACTGCTGGTTTCAGATAAAAGGCCAAGAACAGCGACCCACAGCTAGCAACAGGCTCTGCAAAGTACTGAACCTGATTTGGACCCCATCAGGCCAGGGGTCGGCAAACCCGGCCACTACCTGCTTCTGTAAATAAGAGGTCACTGGGACACAGCCACTCCTGCTGGCTTACATGTCGTCTGTGATTGCTTTTCATGACAGAGGTAACTGCGACGGAGACTCTCTGGCCCTTTATAGGAAAACTTAGCTACAGGAGAGAAAGGATCTTCCTGTTCCAGGTCGACCACACGCTAATGCTTACCACAAAGCCTCTTGAGTCCCTATTAAAGTGGTGATAAAGGGGTGGGGCTGAGGTGAGAAGGCAGGTGATCTGCCCCTACGGGATCCCCAAGAGGCTCAGCACCCGGAGATTCCAGGCACGAGGGAGGGCAGGGAGGAGAAACAGGGCTGCAGAGAAGGGGATGAGCTTCTGGTCTGAACACTGACCTAGTCACAGCCACCCCTCTCCCCCTGCTCGCAGAACACTGGGGAACTGGTGTTTCCAGAGGGGAAAATGGTATTTTCTGAAGAAACCAAACTTGTCTAGGAAAAACAAGGCTGCTAGTGGAGGAGCTGCCCCTGAGAACAAAGCTCTCTGCATTCTAGTCTTTAGGGGTTAAAAGCCACAAGAGACAGCTCCCAGGTAACACAGAAAGCGGGCGGCTGGCTGACAATCCCACCCAAGGGCAGAGCCCACCACCAGCTCTGCTCCCGCCTCATCCTTCAGCGCGTATGGGCAGACGACGGCACAGGCATCTGCAAAGGCCAGGGCTTCTAGTAGGTCTCCCTGCTTCACCTCTTGCCCCATATTCTCCACACAGCAGCCGGCAAGGTTTTTAAAATACTTAACATTGGATCATATTATTTCCCTGCTCAAAACACCCGACAGCCTCCTATCACACACAGAATGAATAACCAAAGCTCGCCAACACCTGCTTACAGAACCCCCAGTGCTGCCGGCACCCATCTCTCTGCACCCACCCTCATCTCCTCCACTCTCTCCCCTTTCACTTCTCTCCAGCCAAACTGTGTCCCTTTGGCTGGACACACCAAGCTCACTTCTGCCTCAGCGCCTTTGCGCGGGCTGCTGCCTCTGGCTGGAATGTTCTTCCCCGGATCTCTGTGCTGCTGGCTGCTTCGTGACACTGTCCCTGCCCACTGGAAGCAGCCTCCCAGTCCCCAGCACGGGGGCTGCTGGAGGTGGTCTCGCCCCACCAGGGTGTCTAGAAAGGTGACCACAGGCTGCTGCTGGCACCGAGAGTCCCAGAGCCGCTGCTCCCGCCTGGTGGGAGACGCACCACACCAAACGCCAGCAGCACCCCTTAGCAAGGCTGCTGCAGCCCAGCACTCGGTGTCCGCATCCTCGAAGACAGCAGGATCCACCAAGGCCGGGGCTCTGCTCTGTTCAGTGCTGAGCCCCCAGAACTCCCTCAGCGCTGGGGACTAGGCGGGATCTCAGAACGGCCTTGCCAGACGGCTAGAGGAAAAGCCCACAATGGGGCAGGGACGGCTAAGAAAGGGGAGGAAAACGGCACTGAGACAGAAAGACAGATTCAAGAGCAGAGAGGCACATAGAAAACACCAAGTACTATCCTCAGGATTGGAGCAGGAAACGGATGTGGCTCTAAAGGTTCGGCGTCTGTCTACCATATGGAGAGACTGGGGTTCGATCCCCGGTACCTCCCGGTAAAAAAAAAGGATTGGAGCAGATACGGTGTTTACTAAATTAGCCAGGTGGTTCTGGCGGGGGGGGGGGTGCAGATGTGGCTCAAGCGACTGGGTTCCCGCCTACCACACGGGAGGTTCCCGGTGCCTCCTGGAGAAGTTGAGCTGGCGCGGTGTGCAGACGCGGTGAGGCAACACAACAAGAAGACGCAACGGAAGAGACACAAAGATGAAAGCCGTTGAGAGACACAACAAACCAGGGAGCTGAGGTGGCTCAGGTGACTGAGCACTTCTCCTCCACATGGGAGGTCCCAGGTTCAGTTCCCGGTGCCTCCTAAAGAAAAGACGAGCAGACACAGAGAGCACACAGCAAATGGTCACAGTGAGCAGACAGTGATCGCAAAATAATGAAGGGGGGTGGAATAAAGAAATAAATCTTTAAAAAAAAAAATTGCTTGTTGAAATAAAAACTTCAATAGAAAAGTTGAAAGTTAAAGCCAAGGAAATCTTCTATAATAAAAGGATCAAGGCAAAAGGAGTCAAGCAATATGTAGGACCTTGTGTCTAGTTTCTTTCCCTTAGTATATTTCCTTTTTATTTGTCTGGGTTTTTTTTTATCATTATTATTATTGGAATAATGAAAATGCTCTAATAATGATTTTGAAGTGATGAAGGCACAACTATGTAAATATACCAAATATCACTGACTATACACTTTGGATGGATTGTATGCTTTATTACTATGTAACAAAAAAACTAATTTGTTTAAAAAGAAAAGAAGAAAATCAGCAGAACAGTGCCCATTCCTTATATGAGGCTGGTATGAACAAAACACTAAAACTGGACAAGAACATAAGAAAAAAATTATAGGCTGATTTAACTTATCATGCAGAAATAAATATAAAGCATTTTTAAACAAAACAAAAAAAAAATAGGCAGAAAATAGATAAAAGATAAGAACTAGAGACTAAGTTACAAGATTTGTTATCTAACTCCAAGAAGTTCCAAAAAAACAGAACAGTGAAAACACAGAAAAACTATCAAAGAAATAAAGAAGTCATCCCAGAGTGGAAGGACGCAGGCCGGGAGGGCGAGGGCTTGCACCTGCACACGACACCATCAGACTCTGGGTCATCACCGGAGATTCCAGAAGAGGAAAACAGGTCACCTGGCAGGGCCTGGCACCACCTTCCTTGTAAGCCATGTGGGTGCTTGGGGACTGGAGAGCAACGCTTAATGAAAATGATTTTCACACTAGGATTCTGTCCCGAAACTGTGGATCACATGTGAGGGAAGAATGCAGGATAAAGAGACCTTCCAGCGTACAGGGAATCAAAAGGTTTGCCTCTCAGGTGCCCTTTTTGGGAAACTACTTGAACATGAACCCCAGCAAAACAGAGAGTAGACCAAGAAGACACCGACACAGCTGCAGGAGGCAGCGACAGCAGCCCAGGAAGCAGGGACGGAGGCCCTAGACAGCTGCTGCAGAGAACACTCTTTCTAGAGCAGAGTAGGGGCTGCAGAGCTCCAGAAGAGCTGGCTCAGCCAACAGCGGATTTGCTGGGACAGACACCACCATGCCTGGAAAGTCCTGACAAAGTCAAACAGTAACAGAATAAGAGACTTTAAGAAACCAAGAAGGACCCTAAAGCTATAGAGGAAAGGAAGCAGAAGCACTGGACAAGTCCCAAACACACAACAGCTATATGCTTGTCTTCAGCTTTCAAAAATAACAAAGCCTGGAGGACATAATTAGGGTCAGAGAAGACAACATTAACGTGGTGATGCCAGCATACAGGTGACAGAAAGCTGCCCGGCTGTGCCAGGGCTGCCGGGGCAGCCCCACGCCGCGGGGGCGGCACAGCGGGCATTTACTGCCTCGTGGCTCTGGCGACCAGCAGCGCGGCAGCAGTGGGGGCTCGCTCCCCGTCCCGGGGTGCCTCCGCGCGTCTCCGCTGGCTTCCGGCAGCCTGGCTGCCCCTGAACGTCCTCCCCCAGCCACACGAGGAAGGAGCCCGGCTGAGTCTGGCTCGTCTGCCAGAAGCTTCACAACGGCAGCTTCTGCAAAGGTTCTAGCCACTAAGGGGTTCACACCACAGGACGGGCTGAGGACTGTCTGTGGGGGACGCATCTCCATCCCCCCGAAGCTGAGAGGTAGGAGGGGGAGGAGAGCTGAGGAGAAAGTTCTGGAAGAAAGTGGAGAGCCAAGAGACTACCCACAGCTGATGAAAATGAGTTAAGGTGTGGCGGCAATATGTAAAGTTTCAGAGGAAGGAACCAGTGAGCTAACTGTACTGGGGGTGGCGAGACCCTCATCCCTCACGGCCAGAGGTTAGCCGGCAGGAGAGACCACACAGGACTCTATGCTTCTCTTACCTAATTTCTGAACAGCTACTAGGAACCAGGTGTTGTCCTTCCAGCTATTCTGTCTTTGGTTTTTGGTGGTTTTATTCTATGTGCCTAATGTAGTTTCTTTTTGTTTCTTTGTATTTATCCTGATTTGGAGTTTGCAGAGCTTCTTGAACCAGTGACTTGATGTTTTTAATCAGTGCTGGAAAATTCTGGGCCATTAGCTATTCAAATATTGCTTCTGCCCCATTCTGTCTCTCCTCTCCTGGATCTCTAATTACATTTGTTAGATGTTTTCAATGCATCCCATATGTCTCGGGAGCTCTTTTCTATGTTTCATCTCTCTTTTCCTTCCTTGCTTCAGTCTGTACATTTTCTACTGTCCTACCAGCTCATTAACCTGCTCTTCCAATGTATCTAATCTGGTAAAGCCACATACTAAGTTCTTAAACTCAGTGATTATATTTTTCAGTTCTAGAATTTACTTTTAGTTTAATGGTTCAGATTCTCTGGTAGAATTCCGTGTATCGTCATCTATTTTCTTGAGCATATTAATCAAAGTTATTTTAAAGTTATCCTTCTCAGCTATATCCAGTTTAGCTGACACACCTGTTTTCTTGTGTTTTCCTCTTGGTCTCTGATCACCTGGTCTTGTTTCATGACATGCTTGCTAATTTTTTACTGAATGCTAGACACTGTGCATTTTAGTTTCCTAAGCTGTTCAAGTAAATATGATGAAATGGGCCGACTTAAACAATGGGAATTTATTCATTCACGGTTTTGAAGCCAGGAAAATGTCCAAATCAAGGCGTCACCAAGGTGATCCTTTCTCCCCAAAGACCAGCATCCTTGGTTCCTCTGTCACATGGCAGCATCTCCTGGTCTCTTCCTTCTCTTCCTGATTCTGTTTCAGCTTCTTGCTTCCTGTGGCTTTCTCCCTCTGTCTGAGTTTCATTCTCTTAATAAGGTCTCCAGTAACAGGATGAAGACCCGTCCTGATTGAGCTGGGTCACGCCTCAACTGAGGTAGCCCCATGAAAAGGTCCTACTTACAGTGGATTCACACCCTCAGGGATGGATTAAGTTTAAGATCATTTTCTCTGGGTACATACAGCTTCAAACTACCACCCTGTGTAGGAAAAGTTAGAGACTTTGGACAATGTTCTCTCTCTCCAGGGAAGGTTCAGCTTTTCCTCTGCAAGGTGGAGTGGGCCTAACCACCCACGTCCAACGTGGAAGTGAATCTGCTTGAGGCTGGGCTACTGTTTTGCTAATAAGCTCTGCCTGTCTGTCTTCACCCCTACCTACCTCTAGAGGACCGTGTGGTATTCACTGGGATCCCTCCCCGCAGTGGGTCACAAATTCTAATCTCTGTCTCCTCAGCACTGGGAGACTCCAAAACCTGGCTCTGCTTCTCAAAGGCCGCCTTTTTAGCTTCTTGGCCTCTCACCCCATGCAGTTTTAGAATTCAGAGAACGCCTTAGGGGAAACCTGCCTGAGCATCAGCCTCAATTCTTCATCCTCTTCCTGTAACTGGATTTCTAGTTCTCTCAGTTTCGCCTCTCCAGCTCCCGAACCTGCTGGCTCCTCTGCTCTAAGTAGCAGCCCTTGGTCTGGGCTGATTCCCAGCCTCTTCCCAATTACCCAAAGGTCACAAGCGGTGCAGGAGGTGGGGCCTTTCCAAAGCCCCTCTTTTCTCAGGATCTTCTTCCCACAAGTCCTGGTTATACCTCGGGGGCTCTTCAGTGGCCTCAACCCCCCCCCCCGCCCCCAGCTTTTCTAGTTGTTCTCACTGGGAACAAAGGTCCACACAAGATACTTCATTTAGCCTACCGTACTAACTTAGTAATCACCTGGCTCCCTGCAAGATAGAGGCCACTATTACCACCTATTACAGACCAGGAAACTAAAGCACAGAGACTAGTCAAATTACCCAGGACCCCAGAGCTAATGGGGGACGAAGCCAAGCTCTGGACCCAGGGGCCTCACTCGAGAGCCTACTCTCCGCCTTGCCCTGCTGCTCCCCAGGGGAGCTGGACGACTGGCAGGAGCCACAGACCAGCCCAGAGCGGGCCCGAGAGCCGGTGAGGAATGGGAAACTGCAGATTTGTTTACTATTTTATATTTATTAATGTGTGTTTTGACCAAAAAAAAAAAAAAAAAAAAACTAAGAAGAAAGACTGGAAGGCTATAAGGTCGTTGTTTTGGTCTCTAGGTCACACTCCTATGGGAAACGGGAGTGGAGTTTCCGGAGCCCGGGAATCCACTATGGTGGTCTTTAGGAACACAGCTGGCCACGGACCAAGGGCTAAACAGCCTCCTTCCCATCCCACCACTGCACTTCTTTTTCTTCATCTACTTCCCTCTCTTTTGCCAATTTATATGTCTTCTTTCTTTACGTGTAATCTTAAGTTTGACATTGTATATTAATAAGACTGATAGGTAACAAAATTATTATTTTTTTGTTTGATGATTGCAGGCAGGAAGTTTATTGGGAAGCTCCCCCCGTGGAGGGGGTCTGAAGAGTGGACTTCAGCTCCCCTGCTGGCATGGTGGGGGTCTGAAGAGAGACTTCAGCCCACCTGTGGAAGGTGGTGAGTATGAATTTATACAGTACATCAACAGGTGGGGAAACCGAATACAGCCTGGGGCCAAATGGCCAGGGGGGAGTGGGCTAGGAGGTCTTGGAATGTGGGAGGGGCTGGGGAGGGAGTGCTGGCCCTTATCTGCTCCATTTTGTTTATTCTTGGGAGAGGATGAGTTAGGTGGGTTACGGCTGGAGGCTGCCTTTCCTCAACCTTTGCCACAGGGGCATTTATGCCCTATGACCTGTCATTGCAAACTTCGTAAGGGGGAAACTCTAACATTCCTAACTCTTTGATTGTATATATATGATGAAGGACTTGTGTAATGGGAATACTGGGCAGAACAGAAGGGTGAGGGGATTCGGGACATCGACTCAGTCTGGCTACTTCTTGCTGTTATGGGGCGGTGAAGGATTCCGTTCTGTTCTGTCCAGTGGATTCTGATTTCTGGTCCCAAAGAGGTTGGTATTGATGTTCATGTAGCCAGATGCCGTTCACATATTCCTGAGTTGTCGATGGTACAATTCGGTGTGTGAATCAGGTGCAAAGCCAGCTATGATTCGGTGTCCGGTGTTGGATGAGCTCTCTCAGCAGCGGCAGGGGGGAGATTCCTCACCAACCACTCAGTCTCGGGGATCCCAGACCCGGGTGATTCGGCACCAGATGTTAGAGAAAAATGGTGCTCACTGGGACGCAGAGACTGATGATTGCAGGCAGGAAGTTTACTGGGAAGCTCTCCCAATGGAGGGGGTCTGAAGAATAGACTTCAGCTCCCCTGCTGACATGGCAGGGGTCTGAAGAGAGACATCAAGCCCCACAAAATTAAATTAAATTAACTACGTTAGAATTGTTTTGCAAAATACTGCCAGGTCTAATGTTGTATGGGCCAAGAGAACTTTCTGTGAAGCCAGAAACGATCTGATTCTGCTGTCCAATTCAGGAGCCACTAGCCACAAGTGGCTACTGAGCACATGAAATGTGGCTAGTACAGCTGAGGGACTGAGATTTTTTTTTTTTTTTTTTTTTTTTACCGGGAGGTCCCGGGGATCGAACCCAGGTCCCTCCATATGGGAGACGGACACCCAACCAGTTGAGCCACATCCGCCTCCCGGGACTGAGCTTTAAATTGCATGCAATTTTCATTCATTTAAATAGCCACCTGTGGCTAATGGCTAATATCGTAGACAGTGCAGGCCTTACCCCTTCAGAGCTCCTAGGCACCCTGATACTGCCCTGGGGCAAAAATATCACCAGGTCAGAGCCAACACTTATAGGCTGCAGGTGTCTTAAACCATTTCTTGTAAAGGCATGCTAACCCTCATTTTTAAAGGAAAAGTTTGAGGGAGGAAACTTTAATATCCTCAAACTAATAGTGTTTTATTCTCTAGACTTGGATTTCCAGGCTTGTTCCCACTCCCCCAGGTGGTAAAAACGAGGACGACAAACTGTTCGGATCTGAAAAGCACCCCCTCACTGCAGTGGATGTTCTCTAACCTGACCAGAAGCAGGGCACCAGGAAGTCTTAACACACACACTGATATGGAAGATGCAAGAGAATTAAATATAACGCTGGTGCCAAGCCAGACACGCTAGTACCCTTACTGCTGGCAGGCCCCCAATGTCTCAGAAAACATCGGAAACCTCTTATCATTGAGACATTTTATCATGTGTTTCCTGTGGCTTAGGAAAGCATGCCATGCTTCCCATGGGGGCACAGTGACTCACCCCCAGGTGGGCAGGTGGAAGCCATCACCCAGTAGGCCAAGGTTGGCGCTCCCTCTGCAGCTGTGACAAGAGTGCTTTAATAAACTGCAGATTATTTCATCTAAGTCACTTGATGAGCTCTTTCTAGAACTATGTATCATGTAATGGAGCTTTTACTGAAGAGGGAGAGGAAGCTGCCCCATCTCAGGGGATGGGGTCCAACACACTTTTTGGAACTCCATAATTCAGTGGCTCTCCTGGATTGGCTTAGATACCCCCTCCCCCCAGGTCTCAGGTGGCTCTGTACAGGAAAGGTGCACCATCTTACCCCAGCACCTCGGCCATTCAGGGCATGACTGGGTGGGGGCCAAGCTCCGTCCCAGAGCTCTCAATGTCCAGAAGCAACAAGTGTTCCAATTCACAAAACAGCCAATACTTACATTCTTATGTATTATCTATCCTTTCTATCTTCCCCAAGGCTCAACACAGTGCTTGCGCATAACAAGATGCTTGAGACACACACGTAGTTATGTCTACTGAGAAACATGCCCCCAAATAAATTTAAATTAAGAAACATAAAGCATCAAAGGTGATGTGAAAACCTTATAGTTAAATGGAAATACTATTTAGAAATGTTTTAATTAAAATAAGATCTTATGAAACTATAGTTTTTACCACTGACCACTCTGGTGGTAAAGTAAAAGCAAATTTAAAACAAAAACATGATACTCTTAAAACTTTCACACGAGATATTAGGAAAAGATCGATCCACCATAATCTTCTGCTTTGGATAATGCTTTTTATTTAAGACAAATCATACTGAATGAAAATTCTCTAAGAGGATCAAAAAGGTGATAAAGAAATAAAGTCTCGGGGGGCGGCTGTGGCTCAGTCGGTGGGGCTCCCGTTTGCCATGTGGGAGGCCCCGGGTTCGGTTCCCGGGGCCTCCTGGTGAAGGCAGGCCCACCCGCACGGCGTGGTTAGCTGACCCAGCGAGCACAAGCAGCAAGGGGGGGATAGATGAATAAATAAATAAAATCTTTAAAAAAAAGAAATAAAGTCTCTTAACAGAAGAAATTTTTCTTTTGCTAATTTACAGCATCAGAAAAATCAGCAACCTAACTGATTTGGAGTTCTCCTTCCCAAGCACTTTAAAAACTCTCCAACGAAATACTCCACATGGTAACGTGTGGCAAACGCAAAGAAGAGTAAAGCTACACTGCTGACCGCAAGGACTTAACCATTTAGGGAGGAAAACAAATCAGAGGCAAGTAAAGGCAGTCCAAGGCAGTGTAAAGGGCAATCAGCAGAGCAAATAACTGCTGCTCAAATTCAAAAGATGGAAAAACTATGGCCAGGGATGTGGAGGAAAAGCTTCCCGTAAGTTTCAGAACAAGTGAGCTCAAGTCGGGGCTAATGGATGAAAGGATTCAGCTGGGCAGAAGAGACTAGGAAGAGTATTCTAAAACAGTGGCTCTCAGAGTGTGGTCTGGGAAGACCAGGAAAGATCCAAGTCAAAACTGCTTTCAAGGTAATACTAAGGCATGATTTGCCTTTCAAACATTCATTCCAAGGAGGTGCACACTCACCACACAGCATGCAATATCACAACAGATCACATGCAGAAGCAGACATGGAAATCCAGCTGTCTTCTTTCGGCCAAACATTAAACAGATTTGCAAAAATGTACAACAATGCCACTCTTCCCAGTGAACTTTTAAACAAACAGCTATTTTTCATAAAAACGTGTTATTCATGTTAACATTTAATGATGTTTTACTGTTAGTAAGCAAAACTAACACATATTTTTAAGTTTCAGTTTTAATTTCTAACACAAAAATATCACCCACATAAATAAAAGCTCTTTGGAGTCCTCAATAATTTTCAAGAGAGCAAAGGGGTCCTAAGCCCAACAGTTGAGGACAGCTGCCCCACCTGGCGAGCAGAGACACGCTCCACGAAGGGGTCTTTTCAGAGCAGCGGTCCTCAACCCCGACAAGTCCATCCTCCAGGACCCATCTGGCAGTGTCTGGAGCCATTTTTGGTTGTCACCACTGGAGGGGCTGAGGTGCTACTGGCATCTTGTGGGTAGAGGCCAGGGATGTGCGAACGAACAGCCTCCAAAGCCCAGGGCAGCCCCGCCAACAGAAGGGCCGGCCCCAAAGTTCACCAGGGCCGAGGGTGAGACCCTGGGCCAGGGCAGCGTTCTCATGAGCCACCAGGCGGCTAGCGCTAGAGCCAGGGAAGGTTGAGGCCTGCAGGTGGCAGCGCCACCATCCTCCCCACCCACCTGGGCTCTGGGCAAAGGTGATGCAGAGGGGCTGGGGAGTGAGCCGAGGCAGCAGCCAGAAGGAGGGAAGGCTGTTTTCTACATAATAGTTGCCTATTAATTTCAAAACAAAATTCTTTCAGTTCTCTTTGAGGTCTCCATAGAGTCCAGTTTAGGGTGATCTGAAAAAAGCTGGGAAGAAAACCGTGGAGAAGGTGGCATGAAGGACCCCCAAAGAAAGCCACGGACCCAGAACTCAGCAAGAGACAGTGGCTTTTGATCTGGGGACGGGGGAGTCGGGGTCTCTCCTTTGGGCAGGCACTAACCATGGCTGCTCTCAGAAAAACACAGACCAATAAAAGGAGTATCACTGTCCTCCAATTTACGTAGGTTAAAACCTGCTGCAGAGACAATGAATCCAAAGTAAAAAATGTTTCGGAAAACAACTATATTTTCATTAAAAAATGGTATTTATGCTAACATGTAATGGGTATGTTATTACGAGGAGTGACAAGTAATTTTTACATTTCAGTTTTCCCTCCTAATAACTACTGTACTACCTAGCACCTCTGCGACTTTAGGTGAGGCTCAACCTCCACATCTCTCACAATACAAAGGGACAGATGACGAGGTCGAGGCGACTGCTGTGCCTTCAGTTCAGCGACGGAGATCACGTACAGCTGCTGAAGAGACTGTCAAACAAAAACCAGGCTGCAGCAGGATGCGCAAGGCATGTACCAGAACCAACACCAGGACACGGTTAGCGAGGCCTTCAGAGCAAGTGCTGTGCAGAGAGCATCAAGACTCCTTAAGACAGGGCAGGAAGCAGTGCCCAGTTAAAGCAGGACAAGACACCATGCGAGAGTGAGCCCTACAGAAATGACTGCGGGAACCTCAGAGCACTTTGTGATGACACTGCGTGCTCATAACACGTGCCTAGTTATAGCTTCAGAGCTGAACATTACACTGAGAGCAGCTGCTCAAACACTAGTTCTCTCTGTCAATCTCCACATAATTTTCTAAGTTCAAGTTACCCCTGAGCCCATTTATGGCTCATTCCTTAATGGCGTGCTATGAAACAGACCAGCACCAAGGACTGGGCAGAAGCTTTTCTTTTCAGGACATGTGTGGATAAGTGACAAGCAAAATTTAAGCTTTCTACTTGAAAGAGAAGGAAAGAAAAAATGTATTAATACACTTCAGTCAAGGTACAGAAATTTCTGGAAAAAGGTAAAGGTCACACGGCAGCAGTTACAACCTTTAACAGTATTCTGTGACACTTAAAGATAACAACCTTCATTCTCTCATGTAGTTAAACATGGCCGAATCTTAACCTCAACAAGTCGTTTTAGAGATGAGGGAACAAGGCCACAGGAACTAAGGCACCTGTGTGGGTGACATCATTTACGGCAAAGCAGGGAAGGGCATTTTTATTTTTTAACCGCCACAGTGAAATACTTTCCACTATACCACTACCCTCCTCCAGTATGCTCCTCTACTCCTGACTAAAACACCTAGACCGCCAAACGCTCCCGTGTTTCCAACCAAGAAGGGTTCTGCAACGTAAGCCAACTGCTCCCTGGTTTTCGGAGACGCTGGACAACAGCCAGCCAGGACTGTATCATACAAACCATCCTCACCCTTGAAGTGGTGTATTAAGTCAACTCTCAGGTCAAATTCTTTCACGGTTTCTCTGTGAGGATTATTTCCCAAACCTTCTGGCTACTCTGCCCTGCTCAGGTCCACATTGCCCACTTTTTTTTGAGGCTCTGAAACCCCAAACTTTGTAACTGTCCTAACAGAGGTGAGTTCACAGGAAAATCCAAGCAACTGACAATTGTGCAGGAGATGTGGTATTAAAAAGGTTTGAAAAACAGCATGGGAATATCAAACCTAGGTGAATCTTTCCAGTTGAAATATCCAAATTAAGAGTAACACTGAGAGACAGGAGAGAAAAAAACTGTGCAATGATGGTTTAATTCACCTGCATGAGTCAATCACATTTGGAAAGTGGGTGGAACCGGAAGTGAGGAAGCAAGATGAAGCCTAAGGAGAAAAAGCCAACATTAAAAGAGCATGGGTCAATTCAAATCCATACCCCTGCAAAATAATTTACACAATGATCTGCCATGTTGGGCCCCGCTGCCTCTGGTATCCTTACAAGGAAGCAGTGAAGGCCCAACGTTTCAGCATTTTCCAGTGGTAATTTCAAGTTCCGTAGCCCCAGCTCTTAAGACAGTAGCACTAGACAAAATACAAAAAGACAAGCGGGGCTTCACATTCACTGCATGCCACGGCGACAGAGGTCCATGCGCCTGACAGCGTCAGGCCCAGTCCACCGTAAACACAAGGTGTTCCACACTGCAGCACGGCGGGGATCCTCCAACTGCTGACCGGGTCTTTAGGCTCAACCCTAACAGCACCCATCTCTGTAACCACGTTCTTTCCACCAAAACAGGGATAAATGAACACATACACATCGAAATTCCATTGTGCCCCAAATAGTGAGAAAGGTTTGGGGAGCATTTGGAAATCTTAGCAGTTGTAATCAAAGGTCAACAAACAAATAACACATCCCTGTGAAGAACCACTAAATTTCATCTATATCAATTTAGTCAAAACAGTGACATGGAAGTTAGCAAGTCAAATGTAAGGTGTGATTATCTAAGATAAAAGCAAGTCTAGGGCAGATATTTAAGAAATCGTTTGCATTTCTTTTTTTTTTTTTTTGCTTTTGCAGGGCAACAGATTTCCTGAGATAAACCAGCTGCTAAAGAGGAGGGAGGCTTAGGATACACAGCACAGCCCCAGGGGAAAGATAACCTGGCCCTAAGAGGCGGCTGCAGATAATCACCAGTTAACTGTATTTCCCCCAACAGAACTCAACTCATTTCAATCTGGCCTACAGGACGAGGTCTGACACTTGCAAATTAATGTCCTTTGTGATAAGACCAGGGACCTCAGCGATCAGGCTCTGGAAAACTACAACACTCAAGCAGTTCTCTCTGCTACCATCTGATTTAAGAGGGTTTATTAACTCTGTCTGGTTTTCTACAGCTGCCTGGGCCTTTAGCCCGAAATGCTCTAGTTAAAGGACCATTAGCCACAAGGCAGAAAAGTAAGTGGTGCCTGTACAAATCCTCTCACAGCACAACTGTGTCAAGGAATGACAATCCCACGCCGTAAACCCCATCTTCAGTAGGCATTCCAGCAACTCCTCAAATGGGTGCGAAGTGAAGAAGCAAAAAAAGTAAGAGTTGACCAATGCAAAGAGAAAGGGAGGGAGAAAAGAACGTGAAAGATGGCAGAAGATTGTACAAAAACACCGAAATTAGATCAACCAAAAAATACCAGCACTGTTAGGGACAGGGGCTCAGAGACCAGACATCAACAGAAAAAGGCCCTAATGCAGGACACTCTCCCCAGCAGCCGCTGAGACTGCAGGAAGGAAAATGAGTGCTGGAGAAAGAGAATGAGCCACCAAAGGAGGGACTGGGCAGCTTAGAAAGGGAGGAAGAGAAGGGAGGAACCTAAGGCTAAAAGGAACTCAAGCCCAGAGCTGCCAAGTTTGAGGGGGAATGTGAACAAACTTCAAAATATCAGCTCCACAACTTTCACAAAAATGCTAGGATTTCCCCTAGTGGAATGCTAAATACCTAAATAACTAAAATTCAATGACATGAAAGATGCCACACCAAAAACATCTCACATAGGGAAACACAAAAGACCCTAAATTTTATCACCCCGTTTTTCTATCTTAGTTTAAAATGTGCTCATGAAACATAGACTGTGAATACTTGAGAAGAGTTACCTCCGATTCGACTGTGTCTGTTCCTTCTCTCGAACTTTTTCCACTTTTCCCTGCTTTTGGTGAGTCCTGGGAAACATGAAGCAAAATCAATTAGGCGTCGCAATTTTTAGACTGCTAAATATCCAACAAGCCAAACGCAGGTTTTAAATGGATTTATACACTTTAAGTAGGACTTCGGATAGTTTTAAACAATACCACCAACAAACTCATCCACGTCGCTCAGAGACGCGACCCTGCGATGCTCCCCCTCCCCGCCCCGCCGAAACTCGGATGCTCCTCGTGCTCTCGCTCGGTTTGGGGTTGAAAACTTCAAGCAGGCCAAGGGCGGGCCCGATTTTAAAGAGCGCTCTTGCTTTCCGGAACCTCTTGGCTCCCCCCGACGGCCCGCGAGCGGGGGCCCAGCTCTCGGAGCCCCGAGGCGTCCCCGCCAGGAGCACGACGCCCCCCGCAGGCCGCGCGGGGGCCGCCCGCTCCCGCTCCCGCGCCCAGGGCTCCCTCCCGAGGGCCCCGCCGCCCCCCCGGGGACCCCCGCGCGCCCGAGGCCCCGAGGCCCCGAGGCCCCGCCGCCCGGGCAGTTTCCCCGC
>JAKSZT010054523.1:7726073-7756742 GCA_026826555.1 Tolypeutes matacus | reverse complement strand
CTCCGCCCCTCCCCCGGCCAGCCCCGCCCCGCCCCAGCCCGCCCCGCCCCGCCGTCCGCCCCGCCCCCGGCCCCGCCCCGCCGCCCTCAACGGCGCCCCGCCATTGGCCGAGGCGCCCTCACGTGCCCCTAACGCTCTGCCGCACTCCCCGCCCCCTGCGCGCGGCCTCCTCCTCAGTCCCCAGCCGCGCCGGGTCGCGCGTCAGCCCCGGGGCCGGCCGGCCGGCGGCGAGGGACAGAGCAGGGCCTGAGTGCGGCCGGGCAGAGCCAGAGGGCGAAGCGGGAGGCTGCGGCGACGGGGCCGTGGGCGGCTGCGGAGGGGCCGCACAGAGAGCGGGGGAAAGTGAGGCGTGAAAGAGGCAAACGTGAAACGGGTGGGAGCGACTTCTGCAGCCGCGGCTCTCGCCGAGCGCGACAGTGCGTCTGCGTGCGGGGGCGGCCGCGGAGGCCCCCGAGCCGCGCTAGCGGCGGTTTCGCGGGGCCCCTGCCGAGCCCGGCCCCTCCAGCCTCGGCCCCGCCCCCGGCCTCGGCCCCGCCCCTCCGGCCCCGCCCTCGGCCCCGCCCCTCCGGCCTCGGCCCCGCCCCCGGCCCCGGCGCCCGCAGCGCGAATGCTGTGTTGTTGTTTTCAATTAGGCTGGAGCCTAATAAGCCACGTAAGGAAACCTCTGCAGGATGACCAGGAGTCACCGGATTTTCTCAACTCGCTAATAGCCCTGGACAGATGAGTTTTCAAGGACGAAAGCTTAACTTTTCAACCCACTCCTTCCTTCGCAGGGAGGCACAGGGTCTCCCGTGGGTCTCGGGGTCGCGCCCGCAACGACCACGGAGCTGCAGCCTAACCGAGCGGCACTGAGCAGTCGTTGCGTTCGCTCGGCTCTGGAAGGTGGCGAGGCGACGCCTTTTCAGCCAATCGCCCTGCTGCACTGCGCTGGGAAAGCAAAAACCCAGGAGAAAAGGGAAAAACTAAAGCCACGTGCCGTGGGAGGCCCCGGAAGGAGCACCTGCCTGCAGGTGCTGGAGGCGCGCTCGCTCGCGGCGAGCCCTGCGCGCGAGCGGGACCTGCAGCTTTGGCTGCAATAGGTAACTATTTAAACAGTAGTTTAAAGAGATGGGGGACGTAGTGTCCCCTCATTAATTACGTTTCATTTCATCCTTAAAATGAAAGGATCCCGACTGAGATGCCTTGCCAGGACTGAATTTCTTCGGGGGGGGTGGCTCGCTGAAGGACTTTAAATTGGGGAAGTGACGCGCTCACATTTGCATGTTAGAAGACGCGTGGCGGAGGGACGTGTGAGGTCAGGGGCAGGAGCAAGGGGAGCGCCAGGACCCGGTTAGGCGGCCACGGGAGGAAGATGCGGGCATGCGGGAGGGAGGAGCAGGTAGAAGGCTAAAGGCTGCGTTCGCAGCTTGGGCGACACAGCAGGAGCCGGCTCCGTGGCTGCGGAGGGGACGAGTTGGAGAGTAAATTTGGGAGGGAACAGGCGGCTTTTCGCTTGGGTTTGCGCTGCGTCGGCAGCTGCCCGCACAGGAGTCCAGGCTGGCAATACACATCTGACGCTCGGGATGGAGGTTACAGCTGCACGTGGTTAGTATTTATCAGCAGCCTTGAGCTTGAGAGCGGGTATAGCTGCCAGAAAAAGTCATTGCCACCCAAGGACCTTGAAACCATGGAAACCAGAGAGCTCTGACTCTACGCAGCCACCTGATACACGTGGACCTGGCGGGCCGCTGAACTGGTCCACTGGTCCACGTCAGAGACGGCCATCCCACAGCCGCGCCAGCACGGAGCTCCTGGCGTAGACTTGCTCCTGCTCACAAAACAAGGAGTCCAAACCGGCTAGCCCACACAGCATACACAGATTGCGGAAGGCACTTGTGTGTGTCTGTGGTTACTCGTGTGGGGGCAAGTCGTGTCTGGAGGCGCTCACGCATGTCTGTGTATGCACCCATGTGTGTGTGTGTGAGCGAGCATGCATGTATGTGCACACTTGTGTGTATGTGTGGGCACTCGTGCACCTGCATGCCTTCATGTGTATGTGGAGGACAGTCATGTGCATACGTGTGTGTGCATGCTTTTGCATGTAGGTGGAGGGAGGGCTTTCACATGAATGCATGCATGTGTGTCTACCCACTCGTGTGCATGTGTATGTGTCATGTACTTGTATGTGGCAGGCATGCACATTTGCATGTATATGGACTTTGTGTGTGCCTGCACACTCATGTACGTGTGTGTGCATACGTGCCTGAGGGTTACCTCTTCCGGGATGGCCCCACCCTTCATGTTCACAAAGGCACCACCCACATCCCACGACACTCCACCCTTCTGGGATTGGGACCCCTCTTTGAGATGGGACCCTGTGACTTAGAGAAACTCTTCCTGTCTCCAGCTCCTCTGTCCAGTGGTTTGTGAATTGCTTCGTTTAGGCCCCCAAGGACTCTGGAGGATCGGGGAGGTCCCCAGAGGATCTAGGCGTTTGCAACTGCAAACCCGCAGAATCCTGCCGCTCCCCCTGGGGAGCAGCTCACAGGCTGACGATGACGACGATGCACAGAAGGTGCCCCTCCTCGCTTCCCCGCAGAAGCTCTCCCCACTTTCTTACCTAAGAAGATGCTAAGGCACAACAGTCGCTGCCTTCGGGACTCTGCCCGCCGCTGCAGCTCTGCGCACCTTCCCAGCTCGCCTCCTCCTGGCGCCCTGGTGGTCGAGCCGTCTCCTGCGGGGTTTAGCTGGGCTGCCCAGGAGGAGCAGGACTGCCTTGGGCACTCTGTGTCCCCCGTGCCGCGTCTGTTGAAGCAATCCTCTTCCGTTTCGCTGGTTTGGTCTGACAGCTCAGACTTGTCCTCTGACCTCCACTTCTTTGGCTGTGGCCTCCCCTCAGGCTCTGGTGGGCTTACCCGCCACCCCTCTGTCCACGTCTGCAGCCCCTCCTCACCTCCCCCGCTGCCCACTGCCTGGCTTCCTTCAAGGCACCCCTGAGGCCTCAGCTCACTTCTCCCTTCCACGTTTTCCTCACTTCTTTTCCACAGAAATGATGTTGAACTCTTGTTTCTTAGTGGATTTATGTCTATTCATTGTGCACCTCATTCCCCCCACTACAAATTTGCCTGCAGATTTGGGGCAGAGAGGGGTACATGTAAATGACCTCACATTTTAATTCAATATCCATGTAAAAAGACTGCAGATCACAAAAGTGTGCTCTTAGCAAGCACTCAAGTGAGTTTGGTTGCCACCGAGGGAGTGATGATTTGTTGTGGGGTGCCTTTCAGTTCTGATGAGTCCAAGGAAACCCCCAAAAGTTACTACGTGTGCAAATGTTCTCGCTGTCCTGATTTTGTAATAATCAGGGTAGGCTAAACATCCACTATATTAGAAACCATGCTGTGGTTTCTAAAAAAAATCTAGTTTTCTCCCTAGGTCTGGTTTTTAGAATGCTGGTTATAAACTAAGCCTGATTTATTATGACTACCCTGTATGGGAAATTACTGTAACTCTAGGTATCTTTGGTCAACCTTAAGAGATATAGCAGGGGGACGGATGTGGCTCAGGTGGTTGGGCATCCGTCTCCCATATGGAGGGACCCAGGTTCGATCATCGGGACCTCCCGTTAAAAATTAAAAAAAGAAAAATATAGAAGGCATGCGGGCCACCAGGCCCCACAAGCGGGTGAGCCCCCCAGGCCCTGTGCGTGGGTGCGCCGTCAGACCCCGCCGAGCCATGCAGCAAGATGATGATGTAACAGGAGAGTGACACAAGGGACAGCCAAGACAAGACATGTCAAAAAAACAGGAACTAAGGTGGCACAGGCGGTAGAATGCCTCTCTCCCACATCGGAGAGTCCGAGGATCAAATCCCAATGAAGACAGGAGAAGGATGAGAAGAGAGGGCAGGAAACGGACACAGTTGCCCAGTGAATGGACACAAGAACAGCAAAAACGGGGGTGGGGGGTAAAAATGGATAAAAGTAAATAAATAAATCCTTAAAAAATATATATATATATAAATTTGTAGTGGGAGTGTTCCTATTTCTTTCTTTCCATGTCCTTTTTTCTTTTCTTTTCTTTTCTTTTTTTTTTTTTTTTTTTGAGGTACTGGGCCTGGGGATTGAACCCAGGACCTCATGTTGGAAGCTGGTGCTCAACCACTGATCTACACTGGCTCCCCTCCATGTCCTTTTTTTTTTTACCGGGAGGTACCGGGGATCAAACCCCGGTCTCTCCATATGGTAGACGGACGCCGAACCTTTTGAGCCACATCCGTTTCCCCCCTCCATGTCCTTTTGTTGACTTTGTTCTTTTCCTAACTTTTTTAGTTGAATGCCCACCTCATTAGTTTTCAGTCTTTTGTAATATATACATTTATGTTTTTTCTTTTTTTGTAATATATACATTTAAATTATAATTTCCCCCTAAATGGTATGCAAATTTGCACATGTAACTTTTCAATGTCATTCAATTCTAAATAGTTTGTGACAGGGTGGATTCTATATCTATGAACTGATCATTTTTTTTAAACAGCTTTATTGAGATATAATTCGCATACCATGCAATTCACCCATTTAAAGAGTACCATTCGTGGTTTTTAATATATTCACAGATAACTGCAACTATAACCACAGTCAATTTTTAAACATTTTTATCACCTTTAACTGCCACCCTGACCCTGCCACCTACCATCCCCAGCCCTAAGAAACCAGTAATCTACTTTCTGTCTCTATAGATTTGCCGATTCTGGATATTTTGTGAAAATGGAAGCATGCAACAATAGTATTTTGTTGACTGGCTTCTTTCACTTAGCATAATGTTTTCAAGGTCTGTCCAAGTTGTAGCATGTATTAGTACTGCTACAACGCTTGTTTTCCAGCGTTCTGGAGCCTTCTCTCCACGTTTCTTAGTTCAGGTTGGTTAAGCACCCCCTCTTGCACCAGGACACAGCCTGAGTGGCTGCCCAGGCCTTGGACTGCCTCCCCTTACGTAAGTTTCTTCTCTCTGGCTGGGTGGCTGCGGCACAGATCATCTCTGAGAACAAGTCGTGGAGGACGTGCCTGGCCCTCCTGCAACAATACAGCAAAGATATGGCAGTGCCCTCTTGAGGGTGAAGTGACTAGGACTCAAATGACCTATGTGCCCCGGGTATCTGCTGTTCTTTTGATTGCCCAGCATCTATCTCTTCCTTTGGGGTACAGTTCCCCCACGTCCATGTAATGCAGGAGGCTGGGGGCTGTCAAACCCAGTTGCTGAAGTCCCCCAAGCTGGCTTAAATGGAACCTGCCCTCTAGCCCCTGGCTTCCAACGGCCAAGCCCTGTTACGGCCTCTGTCCTTGGCTTTCCCTGTGACTCTGTCCTCTGTGATCCCCTACAAGGAACCCTCCTTTTCTTGGCTAGCCCACCTGACTTTCTACCTGGCAACCAAAAGGCCTCATGGCAGATTGCACTAGTGGCCCCAATCCTTCCCGCCCTTTATCTTGCGACTCTGCAACCACCCCCCATAGTGGGTGTGGTGTCCTTCCCTGCCTCTTGACTTGGGGTTCAGCCATGGACTTGCTCTGGCCAAAAGCATGAGGCAGAGTGAGGGTGTTTCAGCTCCAAGCCTAAGCTGCAAGTGGCCTTGGGTGCTTCCCTTTTTCTCTGGAAGAACATGCTTAGGCCAGCACCAGCCACGGGGCCTGAGAGAGGGGCGGGAGACGCTGGAGTGGACCAGGTCCCACCTGCTGCAGGGAGTCCCAGCAGGGCCCAGCCTGGAGCAGATGACCCCAGGTGACCCCAGCTCTGTGAGGTGAAACGTGTTTGAGGTGGTTTTGTTATACATTATATTTGGCAATAAAATTTTTCAAAATTTATTTATGTTTAATTCTGGTAAATATACATAATGTAAAATCATTTTAACCTTTTAAACAGACGTTGAGTACATTGACAATACTGTGTCACTTTCACCATTACCTATTTCCAGACTATATTCACCATCCCAAACCAAAACTCATAGTCACTTAGCAGCAGCTCTCCATTACCCTCCCACCCCCTAGTCACCACTGCTCTGCTTTCTGTCCATGAATTTGCTGATTCTAAGTATTTCATGTTAAAGAAATGATACACTATCTGTCCTCTTGTGTCTGGCTTCCTTCACACTGCGTGATGTCTCCCAGGCTAACCCGTGTCGCAGCGTGGGCCAGCCTTGTCTTCTGTTTACGGCTGAATTGGCATTCCCTGGTTTGGATAGAGCCCATTTTGTTTATCCTTCCAACACTGATGGACACTTGTGCTGCTTCCGCCTTTCGGCTCTTATGACTAATGCTGCAGTGAACACTGGTGTGCGAATATCTGTCTGAGTCTCTGCTTTCAATTCTTTGGGGGTATTTGCTTAGGAGTGGAATTACCATGTTATATGGTAATTCTGCGTTTCACTCTCTGAGGAACCACCAAACAACTGTTTTCCACAGTGGCTGCACCACTTTACATTCCCATCAACCACGTGTGAGGCTTCCTACTTCTCCACACCCTCACCAACACTTTTCATTTTCAATTTTTAAAATAGTAGCCATCCTAGTGGATGTGAAGTGGTATCTCATTGTAGTTTTAAATGGCATTTCTTCAATGGCTAATGGTGTTGAGCATCTTTTTGTATATTTATTGTCCGTTTGGATATCTTCTTTGGAGAAAGTTATATTCAGATCCTTGCCCCTTTTAAAACTCGATTGTTGGTCTTTTTATTGTTGAACTGTAGGAGTTTTTTAAATATATATGGATATTAAAACCATGTGAGATATATGGTTTCCAAACATTTTCTCCCATTCTGTAGATTGTCTTTTCACTTTCTTTTTTTCCCCCTTTGACATACAAAATCTTTTAATTTTCTATAAGTCCTTTTTATCTATTTTTTTCTTTTGTTGCTTGTGCTTTTAGTGTAAAATCTAAAAATCCATTGCCTAATACAAGGTACTGAAGATATTTCCTTGTATTTTCTTGTAAGAGTTTTATAGCATTAGCTTTTATATTTAAGTCATTGATGCATTTTGAATTAATTTTTGTATATGGTGAGAGGTAAGGGCCCACATTCATGCTTTTGCATATGGATTTCCAGTTGTCCCAGCACCATTTGTTGAAGAGACTATTCCTTCCCCATTGAGTGGACTTGGCACCCTTGTCAAAAATCAATTGGCAGGACTTCCGGGAAGATGGCGGACTAGTAAGACACGGAAATCTCTTCTCCAGAAAAATAGCTAGAGGACAAGCTGAAACAGCCCCGAAAAAGATCTTCTAGGGTTTAGGTCACCAGGTGAAGGCTGCACACCACCCAGAGGAGAGAGGGACAGAAGAGGGAAATCGCGACGACAGAACCGTGAGTGTGAAGTAGCAGCTTCTGCTGCTGCCGGCACCCTCCCCCACACTCTTCAGAACTCTCGGGCCTCTGGGCCTGCGACCACAGACAAAGGGGGCTTCAGGGATCTGCCACTCCCGGAAAGGGGAGAGAGAGGGACACAGCCTTAGGCTGACTCGGGTTCTGACCTGAAATTTGGGCTGCAGAGCCCCACGAACCCTTCCACACGGCGGTTTGCCCTGGGAGCCTGGGAAGGACTGGAGAAATCCGATCCTCCCAACCTCCCTCTCTTGTAGCCTGGACTAATTGTTGAGGACACCACCGGAGAGGGGAGAGAGAGCCTGGGGCTGGCCCTGCTTTGGACTCCCAGGTTTGGTCTGCTCTGTCCCGAGAGCCCTTCCAGGCTGGGTGGGGCTGCGCCATTGTTTGCCTTGGAGCCTGCCAGGGGCTAAAGATATACAAACCTCCCAACCTCCTCCTCTACTAACAGGGACTGATTGTTGAGGATTCAGAAGGGAGTGGAAAGATTTCCTAGCTGGGAAAAGGGGGGTGCTATGAGAGAAGTCTGGAGAACTGTCTCAGAAAGCTTGAATCACAGGGCTCCTAGCCCCCAGACAGGAGGCTCCATCACATTGATCTGGTCTGTGTCACAACAAATACACTCCGACCAGGCATTGAATTGAGAGCTGCCAACGAGCGCCATCTCCTGGCAAACCAAGGAAGTGCACATAAGAAAATTAATAAATAAGAGAGGCTTTTCCTGGCCTCTATAGCCTCCCTGCCCAAGGCCCTAGGAAACGACTCTACAACCAATTACTGGGTCCAGTGCCCAGTTTTGAGCAACCAGCAGAACAATCCTAACAATCAAGGTTGAGCCAAAAATCAAAGAGCAGTCGTAACTCACAGACTCCTGCCACTAAAACCCCATAAAAGAGAAAGAGATAGAGCATCTAAGTAAAATACAAACTAACCAGATGCCTAAGCACCAGCAAAAAATTACAAGCCATACTAAGAAAATAGAAGACATGGCCCAAGAAAAGGAATACAGCAAAGTCCCAGAAGAGATGCAGAATTTGAGAGAACTAATCAGTGAGATGAGCACAAATTTCCAAAATCAAATTAATGAGATGAAAGAGAATATAGTTAAAGAGATCAATGACATCAAGAAGTCATTGCGCGAACGTAAAGAAGAATTTGAAATCATGAACAGAAAAGTAACGGAGTTCATGGGAATGAAAGACACAATAGGTGAAGTAAAAAATACATTTGAAGCATACAACAGCAAACTGGAGATGATAGAAGAAAGAATAAGTGATACTGAAGACAGAGCAGCTAAAATTGAAGAGAGAAAAGAACAGAGAGAGAAAAGAATGGAAAAAATTGAGGAGGGGCTCAGAGAGTTGAATGACAACACAAAACGCAAGAACATACGTGTCATGGGATTCCAGAAGGAGAAGAGAAAGGAAAAGGGGCAGAAAGAGTATTTGAGGAAATAATAGCTGAAAATTTCCCAACGCTTACGAAAGAAATGAACTTACATGTCCAAGAAGCACACCGTACCCCAATAAGCACAGTGAGCACAAGCAGCAGGGGGTGATAAATGAATAAATAAATAAAATCTTTAAAAAAAAAAAACAGCATGGTACTGGCATAAAGATAGACATATCGATCAGTGGAATAGAATTGAGAATCCAGAAATAAACCCTCACCTATACAGACAACTGGTTTTTGACAAACCTACAAAACCCACGCTGATGGGAAAAAAACAGTCTCTTCAACAAATGGTGTTGGGAGAACTGGATATCTATAACCAAAAGAATGAAAGAGGACCCCTATCTCACCCCCTATACAGGAATCAACTCAAAATGGATCAAAGATCTAAATATAAAAGCCAGGACCATAAAACTACTGGAAGAAAATGTAGGGAAACATCTTCAAGACCTTGTAGTAGGTGGTGGTTTCTTGGACCTCACACCCAAAGCACGTGCAACAGAAGAAAAATTAGATAAATGGGACCTCCTCAAAATTAAACACTTTTGCACCTCACAGGAATTTGTCAGAAGGGTGAAAAGGCAGCCAACTCAATGGGAAAAAATATTTGGAAATCACATATCTGATAAGGGTTTAATATCCAGGATATATAAAGAGATGTTACAACTCAACAATAAAAAGACAAATGACCCAATTAAAAAATGGGCCAAAGACTTGAATAGACATTTCTCCGAAGAAGAAATACAAATGGCAAAAAACACATGAAGAAATGCTCAACATCACTCATGATTAGGGAAATGCAAATCAAAACTACCATGAGATATCATTTCACACCTATCAGAATGGCCACTATTCAAAAGACAGAGAACTACAAGTGTTGGAGAGGATGTCGAGAGATGGGAACACCTCTTCACTGTTGGTGGGAATGCAGGATGGTACAGCCACTGTGGAGGACTGTTTGGCAGTTCCTAAAGAAGTTGAATATAGACTTGCCATGTGACCCTGCAATACCACTACTGGGTATATACCCAGAAGAACTGAGAGCAGTGACACGAACAGACATCTGCACCCCGATGTTCATAGCCACATTATTCACCATTGCCAAAAGCTGGAAATAACCCAGGTGTCCATCAACAGATGAATGGATAAACAAACTGTGGTCTATTCACACGATGGAATATTATGCAGCTGTAAGAAGAAATGAAGTCATAAAGCATATGGCAACATGGATGAACCTGGAGGACATTATGTTGAGTGAAGCAAGCCAGACACAAAAGGACAAATACTGTATGAATGCATTACTATGAACCAAATATATTGTGTAATATATTGTTTGATTCAAAAAAAAAATTTACATGTATCCATTACATTTAATTGAGAAATGTATATATTTATTCATCTGTGTTTACTTTTTAGTTTTTAATTGTTTATGTTTTCAATTATTAAATGCACAAAATAAAGTAAAAAAAAAAAATCAATTGGCCATAGATTTGGACTCCCAATTCTATTCCATTGGTCTATATGTCTATTCATATACCAGTACTACACTGTTTTAATAACTGTAGATTTGTACTGAGTTTTGAAATCAGGAAGAGTTTTCGTTTTCTAGGCTGCTGAAAAGCAATATACCAGAAATGGTTTGATTTTACAATGGGGATTTATTAACTTACAAGCTTTCAGCTCTGAGACCATGAATATGTCCAAATCTAGGCAACATCAGCCCAAAGATGGGCTGCTGGCGATCCTGGACTCCTCTGTCACATGGCAAGTCACATGGTGGCATCTGCTGGTCTTCCCCATCTCTTCTGGCTTCAGTGGCTTTCTCTCTCCTCTTTCCATATTCATCCCATGTATAAAGGACACTAGTCAGACCTTCCTTAGGCCACACCTTAGCTGAAGTAACCTAATCATGAGGCCCTCAACTGAAGTAACCTAATCAAAAGGTCCCACCCACAATAGGTTCACATCCACAGAAATAGACCAGCTTCAAGAACATGATTTTCTGGGGTACATGCAGTCTCAAACAACCACAGGAAGTGAGTTCACCAACTTTGATCTTCTTTTTCAAAGTTGTTTTGGCTATTTGGGGACCTTTGCAATTCCATATGAATTTGAAGATCAGCTTTTCCATTTCTGCAAAAAAGGCTGCAGGAATTTTGATAGGGATTACATTGAATCTATAAATGGCTTTAGGCAGTATTGGCATCTTAGCAATATTAAATCTTTCAGCCCATGAAGACCGGATGTCTTTCCATTTATTTAGGTCTTGAATTTCTCTCAGCAATGTTTTGTAGCTTTCAGTGTACAAGTCTTTCACTTCCTTGGTTGAATTTATTCTTAGGTATTTTATTCTTTTAGATGCTGTTGTAAATGGAACTGTTTTCTTAATTTCTTTTTAGATTGTTCATTAATGGTGTGTAGAAATACCATTGATTTTTGCATGTCAATCTTGTATACCCTGCCACTTTGCCGAATTTGTTCTAGTCACTTTCTTTTGGATTCTTTGGGATTTTTTATCTAAAAGGTCATGTCATCTGCAAATAGAGGGAGTTTTACTTCTTTTTTTTTTTTTTTTTTTTTTTTTTTTCCAATTTGGATGCCTTTATTTCTTTTTCTTGCCTGACTTCTCTGGCTAGAACTTCCAGCACAATGTTGAATAGCAGTGGTGACAGTGGGCATCCTTGTCTTGTTCCAGATCGTAAGGAGAAAGCTTCAGCCTTTCACCATTGAGCATGATATTGGTGGTGAGTTTTTTATAAATGCACTTTATCATGTTGAGAAAGTTCCCTTCAGTCCTAGTTTTCTGAGTGTTTTTTTTTATCATGAAAGGATGTTGAATTTTGTTAAATGCCTTTTCTGCATTAATTGAGATGATCATGTAGTTTTTTTCCTTAGTGCTATTAATGTGGTGTATTACGCTGATTAATTTTCTTATGTTGAACCATCATTGCATTCTTGGAATAAATTCCACTTGGTTGTGATTTATAATCCTTTCAATATACTGTTGGATTCAGTTTGCCAATATTTTGTTGAGGATTTTTCTATCTGTATTTATAAGTGGCATTGATCTGTAATATTCTTTTCTTGTGCTATTTGATCTGGCTCTGGTATCAGGGTAATGCTGACCTCATAGAATGAGGTAGGAAGTAATCACTCCTCTTCTATTTTTTGGAAGAGTTTGAGGATTGGTGTTAAATCTTGTTTAAATATTTGGTAGAATTTAGTAGTGAAACCATCTGGTTCAAGGTTGGTTGAGAGGTTTTAAATTGCTGACTAATCTCTTTATTTGGTTTAGGTCTGTTGAGATTTTCCATATCTTCTTGTGTCAGATTGTCATTTGTGTGTTTCTGGGAATTTGTCCATTTCATCTAGGTTTTCAAACTTGTTGGAATATAATTGTTCTTTGTACCCTATTTTATTTCTGTAAGGTGGGAAGTAATGTCCCCACTTTCATTCCCGATTTCAGTTATTTATGTCTTCTCTCTCTTTTTCTTTGTCAGCCTGGCTAAAGGTTTGTCGATTATATTGATTTTTTTTCAAACAACCAACTTTCGGTCTTGTTGATCTCTCTACTGTTTTCCTATTTTCTATTTCATTTATCTTTGCTCTAATCTTCACTATTTTCTTTTTCTACTTACTTTGGGTTTGGCTTGCTCTTCTTGTTCCTGTAAGTGTAAAGTTAGGCTCCTGATTTGTGATCTTTCTTCTTTATTAATGTAGGCATCTAGAGCTATAAATTTCCCTCTGAGCACTGCCTTCACTGCATGCCAGAGGTTTTGATATGTTGTGTTTCCTTTCCATTGTTCTCAAGATATTTCCTAACTTCCCTTGTGATTTTATCTTTGACCCATTTGAGTATGTACTAGTGTGCTGTTTAATTTCCACATATTTGTAAGTGTGGCAGTTTGATGTAATTATGAATTCGAAAAATATAATTGGATCATGCTTGTAAACTGATCTGTTAATCTGGGCATGATTAGGTTAGGATTAGGGCATTGAGCCCCACCCCTTGGTGGGTGGGCAATTGAATATAAAGGCAAGGCAAAGGACAGTGGAAGCAGTCTTCTGAGAAGCAGTTTGATGTTGGAAAGAAGGCCCCAGGAGAAGAGGAGCAAGCCATTCGCCTGATCATCTACAGCTGACCTTGTGGAGGAAACAGGCGCTAAGCCCGTAGAGAAACGCAGCCCCAGGAAGAGAGGAACCCAAGAAGCCTGAACCCTGGCAAACGCCAGCAACTGTCTTGCTCTAACACGTGGCAATGGACTGTGGTGAGAGAAGAAACTTAACGCTTCATGGCCTGGTATCTGTGGACTTCTACCCCAAATAAATACCCTTTATAAGGACCAACCCATTTTTGGTATTTCACATTAGCACCCCTTTGGCTGACTAATACAGTAAGTTTTCAAGTTTTGCTTCTGTTATTGATTTCTAGCTTTATTCCATTTTGCTCTGTGGCAGTTTGAAATTATTTTATGAATCCCAAAAAGAGAAATATTAGGTTTTAAACTACTCCATTCCTATGGATGTGAGACCCATGTGACTGGATTACATCAGTGGGGCATGATTCATGTTGAGTCTCTGCCCTCTTGCTGGGTCTGATATAAAAGGAGAGACAGACTGACACCGACAGACACGGGAAAAAGGGAACGGCTGTGTTTGATCCTGCCATGTAAGAGAGAGAATCGTTTAAGAATGAAGCCCCAAGAGGCTGGGTCCACAGAGCAACCAACTCAAGGAGTGATGAGGCTTATGCCTAATAGCTTGCAGCTGAAATCAGGAAGAAAGCGGAGCAGCTGCGCCTGAGCGAAGACGCTGGGAGGGGAAGGCAGAGGCCAGGCAGAGATCCGCGGCCATCTCGCTTCGATATGTGGCAGCTGACTTGGGTCAAAAGTGCCTCTTATGGTGCCTTGAATTGGACTTTTGATAACCTTGGAACTGTAAGGTTTGACCCCAAATAAATACCCTTTTAAAAAATCAAAACAGGGGGGCGGATGTGGCTCAACTGGTTGGGCGTCCGTCTCCCATATGGAGGGACCTGGGTTCGATCCCCGGGACCTCCCGGTAAAATAAAAAAAATAAATTAAAAAAAATCAAAACATTTCTGGTACTTTGCATTGGCAGCCCTTTGACAAACTAAAAACATGATCCAAGGAGATACTTTGTCTGATTTCAATATTTTAAAATTTATTAAGATTTGGTTTGTGCTCTAACCTATGATCTATCCTGGAAAATGTTCTGTATCACTTGAGAAGCATGTGTATTCCGCTGCTGGGTGGAGTGCTCTATATAGGTCCTTTAGGTCTAATTGGTGAACCGTGCTATTCAAGTCCTCTCTTTCCTTATTGATCTTCTGCCTAGATGTTCTATCAGTTATTGGAAGTGGTGTATTGAAGTCTTATAGAATGAGCTATTTCTCCCTTCAGTTCTGCCAATTTTTGCTTCATATATTTTGGGGCTTGGTTATAAGGTCCATATTTGTTTGTATAATCTTAATATCTTCTTGCTGGATTGAGCCTTTTATTAATATACAACATTCTTCTTTGTCTCTTATAATTGTTTTTGGCTTAAAGTCTATTTTGTCTGACAATGATAGAGCCATTCCAACTCTCTTTTGATTACTGTTCGCATGGAATATCATTTTCCAGGCTTTTTCTTTCAATGTATTTGTGGCTTTGTACTTCAAGTGAGTCTCTTGTAGACAGCGTACAGAGGGATCATCCAATCTGCCAACCTCTGCCTTTTCATAGGAGCGTTTAATCCATTTAAGGTAATAACTGAAAAAAAAAAAAGAAAAAAAAAAAGATTTACTTCAGCCATTTAGTTATTTGTTTTCTCTATGCCTTGTATGTTTTTTTGTTCCTCAATTACTCCATTACTGTCTTTATTGATATCTGGTTGCTTTTTTTTATAGTGTACCATTTTAATTCCCTTCTTCCTTCCTTTTCTCTATATTTTTTAGTTATTTTCTTAGTGGTTACCTTTTTAATTACCATTAACATCTTAAACTAATAACAAACTAGTTTGATTAGTATCAACCTAGTTGCAATAGTATACAAACTGTCTACTTCTATATATCTTTGTCCCTCCCTCCTTTATATTGTTATTGTTTCAGAATATATCATTATACATTGTACTCCCATTAACATAGATTTAAAAAATTTTTACACACTCGCCTGTTAAGTCATATAAGGCAGAAAAAAGCAGTTACAAACCCAAAGTACAATTGTACAGGGTTCTCTGCTTACCTATGCAGTTCCCTTTACCAATGTCCTGTATTTCTTCTTATGGCTTCACGTTACTGTCTAGCATCTTTCTGTTTCGGACTGAAGGACTCTGTTAGCATTTCTTGCAGGGCAGGTCTTCTGGTGATGGTCTCCTTCAGCTTTTGTTTATTTGTAAATGTCTTAAATGATGGAGGAATTTTGAAAAATAATTTTGCAAGAAATAGAATTCTTCTTGGTTGACAGTTTTTTTCTTTTAAGGGCTTTAAATATACCATCCTATGTCTTCTCGCCTCCATGGTTTCTGATGAGAAATATCCAATTAATCTTATTAGGGAATCTTTGGTATGTGGCAAGTTGCTTCTCTCTTGCTGTTTTCAAAACCTCTCTTCATTTTTGGATTTTGACAATTGTTCTATAATGTGTATTGGTGTAGATATCTTAGAGTCTATCCTGCTTGGAGTTCATTGGGATTACTGGTTGTGTATATTCATGTCTGTGACAGTTTGTAGCTTTTTGGACCTCAGAAAATCATGTCCTTAGAGCTAATCCATTCCTGTGGGTGTGAACCTGTTGTAGGTGGGACCTTTTGATTAGATTACTTTAGTGGGGCATGATCCAGAGTGGGTCTTAATCCTTTTACTGGAGTCCTTTATAAATGGAATGAATACAGAGAGAAACACATAGAAGCACAAAAAGAAAGACACAGGAGCAGAGAGAAAGCCAGGGGAAGCCAGAAGCTGAAAGCAATGAAACCTGGAAGAAAAGGGAGAGACCAGAAGTTGCCGCCATGTGCCTTCCCATGGTGGTCCAGGATCACCAGCAGATAGTCTTTGGAGAAGGAGCATTGCCCGATGGTGCCTTGATCTGGACATTTTCATGGCCTCAGAACTGTAAGCTTATAAACTAATAACTCTCCATTGTAAAAAGCCAATGCATTTCTGGTATATTGCATTTTGGCAGCCTTGCAGACCCAAACAATGTCTTTCACCAGATTTGGGGAAATTTTGGCCATTATTTCTTCAAATACTTCTTCTGACCCTTTCTCTCTCTTGCCCTTCTTAGACTCGGGTGTAATGCATGATGGTACGCTTGATGGTATCCCACAGGTCCCTTAGACTATTCATTTTTCTTTCTTTCTGCTCCTCATGCTGGGCAATTTCAACTATCTTGTCTTTCACTTCACTGAGCCTTTCTTCTGCCAGTTCAAATCTGCTGCTGAATCCATCTAGTGAGTTTTTCATTTCAATTACTGTAATTTGCAGCTCAAAAATGTATATTTGGCTCCTTTTCATAATTTCTATCTCTTTATTTTGTTCTGACAACATTTTCCTAATTTCCTTTCACTCTTTGTCATAGTTTCCTTTAGCTCATTGAACATATTTTTAAGACAGCTGATTTAATGTGTGTGACTAAAAGTTCCAATGTATGAGCTTCCTCAGGGATGGTGTCTGACAAATTCTTTTATTCCTGAGAATGTACCATACCTTCCTGTTTCTTCATGTCTTGGTAACTTTTTGTTAAGACCTGGATATTCTGAGTATCATGTTGTTATAACTCTGGAAATCTAGTTCTCCTGTGCTTCTGGGATTGCTAGGGTTTTGTTGTTGTAATGGTAGCTGTTGAGGGCTTGATCTGTCAATTTGTGATTTTTCCAAACTCTTTTGTACTTCCAAGTGGGAGAATAGAAAGAGAGAAGAGAGGGAAAAAGCACTGTCTCTTTAAGACTCCTCGGCCACTTTTGTCTGAGCGGGTTTGGAGTAATGGCTGCCCTCAGAGCCAACCCCTGCCCCGTGATTTGAAGTAACTAATTTAAAGTGTGATCCTCAATCAAACCACCCATCCCCAGATTTTGCAGGCATAGCTCCTTATAGCCCACCCTGGCACCAGCAAGCTACACCCTGAACGGGGGCTACAATCCCCACTGCTGCCTGCCATGAGGCTGGGGGGCAACGGATGGTAGCTGCTGCTGGGGGACGAAATTCCCTGGTGTTTAACTGCGATTTACCAGCCTCTTCCTCCACTCTTCCGTGGAGGTTACACAGTGCTCCACTGGCCTCCAGAGTTTCACAATAGTTGATTCAGACAGTTCCTGCCAGTTCAACAGTTGTTTTGGTGGAGGGACTGACTCCCGGAGCTTCCTCCTTGGCCATCTTCCCACAGTCCTCCCCAGCAATGGCTTTTGATGCAAGATCTAATCAAACTACTAAAATAAAGATGATAGCCCACAAAGTCCTCTTCTCCTATTTTTTGTTCATCATTTATTCCACTCCTACTTTGTGTATCTGGAGTTGAGATTATGGTGGTGAACAAGACAGATAAGATTTTTTTTCCTTGTAGAACCTACATTCTAGTAGGGGAAGACAGAAAATGAATTTGTAAACAAAAAGATGAGTGAGATCATTCACATAGTTATATAAAACAAAAAAAAATACAACTGATGTGGTTTAGTCCACCCTGTCCAGTACAATAGTCACTGACCACCTGGCCTCTTAAATTAATTAAAATTAAATAAAATTTAAAATTCAGTTCCTCAACACTAGTCATATTTCAAGTGCTTGATGCCCACCAGTGGCTATGGCATTGGACAGCACAGATATAGAACATTCTCATCATCACAGAAATTTCTATGGACAGTGCTGGGTTGAACTCCACAGAGTGCCTGGCAGTGGGGTGGAGCTACTTTAGCTGTGATGATCCGAAGCTTTGTCTGAGAAGGTGGAAGAGACTGATGAGGGAGCCAACCATGTAAGCTACTGGGAAAGAGCATTCTGGCCTCAGGACCAGCTTGTGCAAAGGCCCTGAGACATACACGACAATGGTTGGTGTTGGTATCCATGAGCTGGGGAAGAGGAGGTAGGTGAGGTGGTTAGAGAGGTGAGCAGGGTCAGCTCACCGGCCCCAGTGAAGACTCTGACTACTACTCAGAGTGTGATGGAAGCCACCAGAGAGTTTCCAACTGAGGAGTGAGGTGATCTGACTTAGGCTATAAAAGGATGGCTCTAGATCAGAGTAGGGGGTGGATGTGAGTGAGTGTGGGGTAGGCTGGGGTGGAGTGGACAGAGGAAGCCAGGTGCTCATTGGGAGCTTTCACAATGGCCCTGGATGGACATGAAGTTGGGTTGGGTTATTTTCTCCATTACAAAATGCAGCTTGTATTTGACCTGGATGATTTCATGTTTTTAAATACTTTTAGGCTCCTTCTGCCACTGAGATGATACTGACCAGCATAATAATACTGTCAGGATATCATTCTCTTTTACAAACTGCTGTTTGAATCATTTCTGACATGGCAGGGAAAGACTTTTGTAATAATGATGATGTGACTTTTCCCCCTTTTTCCAGATTTTAACTCATTTCAAAGGTAAAATATTCATTGCAGAAATTTTAACATGCACAGATGTGAGGGTTAATCTCATGTGCCAACTTGGCTGGGTCATGGTGTCCAGTTGTTTGGTCAAGCAAGCACTAGCCTGTTGGTTCCCATGAGGATATTTCCTGAACTTAGTCAGTTGATTGTACCTATGGCTGATCGCATCTATAATCAAGAAAGGAGATTGCCTTCAGCAAACGAGAGCCACCTCGTCCAACCAGTTGGAGGCCTTAAAGGAAGAGCTGATAATTCCAGCAGTCAGAAAGAAAAATTTCTCCCTCTACTTCAGCCGGCTTCTCCTGGGGAATTCACCACCTCCTTTGTCAGCGTTCTCAGCGTGCGGCTTTCCTGGGGGCATATGGTTATCCTGTCCATTCTGTTTTTCTGGAGTCCCCTAACACAACAGACACGCAAGAGAAAGGAAAGTCTTTAAATATCATAATCCCATCACCCAAAAACAGTCATCATTCTTGTTTGCCTGTTTCTTCCAGTTCTTTTACGCATGTGTATTTTTCATTGATGTGAGTACAATCATACGGAGCATGCAGTTTTATAACAGGATGTTTCACTTAACAGTATACTGGGCACAGGTGTCAGCCCGGAACTTGCTTTCTATGGATGCTCCTAGTGAGGAAATTGACTCCACTGCTGCATCCCTCTGTTGTAATCACAGCCTTCCTTTTCCTTCCCCTGCCCTCAACTGAGTTCTTACCCAGGATTCTCCCCATGCCTCCCATCACCCATCTGCTCTGTTTGTCTTCTGACCCTGTCCAGGGTCTCCCCTTTTTGGCTTTGGACTGGTGGACATGGATTCCTTGAGTTAAATCTTGATGACCTCTGGGAGCCTTGCCTTGACTCACCTTCTGGATCCTTCCACCACTGGCTGCCTTGGGTAGGAAAAGCTGCCCTTGTTCTGGCTTGAGGGACCCAAGCCCCAGCCTCCTTGGTCAGTGTCCTGGTTCGGACCATCATCTTCCCTCTAAGAAGGAGTTTGAGCAGCGAAAGTCTTTTAAGTGGCCCCGACTCTCTGATCAACTCTGTCCACTCTTGTCAGGTATCTTCCTAAAACACGGGCTGGATCACGTCCCATCCCTCCTCAGATACCTTCTGAAGCACCAACAAGAGAAGTCTAAAGTCCTTGGTTTGCCACTCAAGGCCCTTCCTGCGGCCCCTACGCCAGTCACAGGACTTCCTGTCTCCCCTGCCCCCCCTCCCTCACATAGCCATTATGCTGGGATCACTGCCTTAGGCTGGTGCACAGGGCCCAGGCCAGCTCCACACCCTGCCTCCTCCACTTCCTGACCCGGGCTCAGGGGAGTCTGAATCTCTCTGTGCCTCAGTTGCTGCATCTGCAAAGTGGGCATAATAACTGTGCCTCCTTCATATATTATTGTGAGAATGAAAGAGAAACTTTGGGATTCTTTCGTGTCTGCCCCCTCCCATGAATCTCTAATCCCCCCGGGGGCAGGAACCATGTCACTTCCCTCTTGGTGCCCCCCCACTTCTGCCTGGGATACAGTAGTCAATAAACAATTGGGAACTGAACTGCCAGGCTCAATTGTAAGCTCCTCGTATGAAGGTCCTTCGTGCATTTCCATGGGCCGTGGCCTCCTGTGGGCACTCAGTAAATGTGTTTTGAGTTGACTATGGAAACGTGGTCCCCAGGAAGGTGAAAAAGTGCACTCATTCATTTCCCATGGGTCAGGATGCAGCGGCTTCTTTGGAGGAGCAAAGAAAAGCAGCACGAGGCAAAAAGGGGCCATATGCCTAGCAGATTTTCGCCGAGGCACTTGGCATCTAGAATTATTCACTGTTTGCAGAGAAAAGATGGCATTGTAATTTATGTGCTTGGCATTCTCACTCTCCTGGTGCCGAAAACCTGCCCCTGCGTCACGCGATGTTCACACGTTGCAGGAACTGCTTTCACCCCAAATATGTTGCTTTTGTTTTCTTTCTTTTTTTGGAAGAATAAGGCAGAGTTCTCAAAAGTTCATTGTAAAATGACCTATGAGTTTATTGGAATTATCAAGATTCCTCCTGGTGGATCACAGAAGTACCTGTTGTCTTTTGTCTGCAGCCTATGACACCCAGAAAATGTAGCCTCACCTTAAAACTCCCGAAAGCCATAACAGCGCACAGACACAGCGGAAGGAGGTCTTGAATACAAATGAGATGCCGGCATCTCCGGTATCACCCGCCCCACAGCACAGGGGAAGCCTGTGGAAACAAATGAGGCTATTTGGGATCCAGAGTGTGATTAGTTTTTCTGGATGTTGCTAAAGACAATAAAATATGCAGCACGCCCACATACAGACTCGTACATCCGACAGTTTGCAGCCACGATGGATCCGCATTGATCAGTTCTGTGGGCCTTTACTAAGTACCTACCATGCGCTTGCTGATTAGCTAGGAGGTGTGAGGACACAGTCTGCGACGGATTCCACTTTGAAGTTCTGTGTGGCTGAGACAGGCTCAAACAAAGGAGGGAAACAAAGGGCTTTGCAGAGGCTGGTCATCTAGACTCGTGCCCAGGCATGGTCCCTGGGCATACTGTATGTGCTCAGTGATTGTTCGTGGCATAAGTGATTCAGTGGTGCCTTGCCCTTTCCACAGCACCACCACGTGGTTACCTCATTTGATTCCCAAGGACTGTCCACAGGGTGGGGAGGTTTCTCTCGTGCCGCAGGAAGCTGGAGCCGTGTCTGAAGTCACATTACTGGGACGAGCTCACCTCGGACGCTGTGCTTGTCCCGCTGTCCCATGAGGGCTCTGCACACACACTGACCCAGGAGGCAGAGGTGCAGAGCTCAGAGGGGGCTGCGCCTGGCCCACCCTCAATGCTCCAGATAGCTTTGACGGGGCTCATGTAGAAACCGTCATTGTTAGAAAGGTTTTTAAAAATATATTGTGAGGAAGCGGACGTGGCTCAAAAGGTTCGGCGTCCGTCTACCATATGGAGAGACC
The DNA here is from genome assembly GCA_026826555.1 of Tolypeutes matacus. NCBI lineage: Eukaryota > Metazoa > Chordata > Mammalia > Cingulata > Chlamyphoridae > Tolypeutes > Tolypeutes matacus. The sequence continues at coordinate 7,735,382 of JAKSZT010054523.1, read as the reverse complement.
GGGGTTCGATCCCCGGTACCTCCCGGTAAAAAAAAAAAAAAAAAATATATATATATATATATATATATAGTGAGGAAGCGGATGTGGCTCAAGCAATTGGGCTCCCGGCTACCATATGGGAGGTCCCGGGTTCGTTTCCCGGGGCCTCCTGGTGAAAGCGAGCTGGCCCGTGTGGCGTGCTGGCCCGAGCAGAGAGCTGGCCCAACAAAAGGAGACAAAGAAGAGCGACAGTGAGAGACACAACAAACCAGGGAGCTGAGGTGGCTCAAGCAACTGAGTGCCTCTCTCCTACATCGGAGGTCCCAGGATCGGTTCCCGGTGCCTCCTAAAGAGAAGGTGAGAAGAGAAGACAAGCAGACACAGAGAGCACACAGTGATGAATGGACACAGAGAGCAAGATAGCAAGTGCAAAAGCAACAAGGGGGGGGGATAAATAAAATAAATCTTTAAAAAAATATATTGTGATATATATATATATAGACCATAAAATGTGCCTTTTAAATGTACAATTCAGTGGCATTAATTACATTCACAATGGTGTGCAGCCATCGCCATTATCCTTCACCAAAGCTTTTTCATTACCCCAAACAGAAGCTCTCCACCCATTAAGCACAAACTCCTCATTCCCCATCCAACTCCCTCTCCCCCAGCCCATGCTAACCTCAAATCTACCATCTGTCTATGAATTTGCATATTGTAGATATTTCACGTTAGTTGGAGGATAATCATAGTTGTCCTTTTGTGTGCAGCTCATCTCAGCATCATGTTTTCTAGGTCCATCCAAGTAATAGCATGTATCAGAACTTCATTCCTCTTTGGCTCAATAATATTCCATCATATGGACATGCTGCATCTACCCTTTCAGCAAGTGATGAACTTTTGGGTTGAGTCCACTTTTTAGCTATTGTGACTAATGCTGCTGTGAACATTTAGGTACAAGGTTTTGTGTGGACGTGTTTCCATTTTTCCTGGAGTCATAGGGTAACTATGTTGAACATCTGGGACATGTGGGTTGTTTCTGTGTTTTGGCTGTTATGAATAATGCTGCTACGAATATTTGTTTATACGTTTTCTTTTTTTAATCAGAGAAGTCATAGGTTTACAGAAAAATCATGCAGAAAGCACAGAGTCCCCATATCCCCCTCACACACAGTTTCCCCCAGCCTTAACATTTTGCATGAGTGTGGTACTTTTGTTATAACTGATGAAACATTATTATTATAATTATGCTATTAACCATAGTCCATCGCTTTCATTAGGCTTCACCCTTTGTGTTGTATGGTTCAACTGGTTTTTAAAATTTTATTTATAAAAACATTTATACAACCTAAAATTCCCCATTCTAACCACTTTCAAATATACAATTCAGCGATCTTAATTACATTTGCAGTGTTGCGCTACCACCACCGCCATCGATTACCAAAACGTTTCCATTCCCCCAAGGAGCGCGTGTTGGTTTTTGTGTGGACAATTTGTCACTACTCTTGGTACTGGTCGGGGAGTGGAATTTCCGAGCCATATGGTAGTTCCACGGTTAACTTTTTGAGGCGCGCCTCAAGCTGTGCAAGGGCTTCTTGGGAGGATGAGCTCCATGCCCATCAGGTTCCGAAACGTGTAACTGGGGCGGGGGCAGAGGAGGCAGTTGAAGTCAGAAGTAGCGGGGCAGGGCCTGGCTCGCCGCCCCAGGCGCGTGGGTGGGTGGAGGACGAGCGCTGGGGGAAGCGGGTCACCGCCCGAAGCTCAAGGCTGGAAGCCTCGGGAAGGCTCAGAGTCACAGGTCCCGGCTGCGAGGCGTCAAGTAGCAGGCAGAGGGCATTCCCCGCGCGAGGAACGCTCTGGGCACAAGCGGGTCGGCAGCGGCTCCTCCCGGAAGGGGCTCGAGGACGCGCGGGGCCCCCAGCCCGCGGCCCAGCAGCGCCCCCTGCGCCCCGCAGCCCTGCAGCCCGCGCAGGCGCAGTCCCGGCGACAGGCGCGCGGGCGGGCTCTGCCCTGGGGAGCCGCTCGGGAGGCGGCGCGGTGTAGACGGGCCGTGTTCCCCCCCCCCCACCCAGGGCGAGACCCGAGCCCACGGCTCCGCCTCCCGCTCCGTGCCCCAGCCAGGCCACCGCGTCCTGAGGCTCTGAGCTTCTCAGGGGCCTGCCCAGCGTGCAGAGCCTGGGAACACCCGTGTGCAGGCTAGTTGACACCTATGCCGTGGCAAATCCATGAATCGTTTCAGCCTAGTGTTTACATAAAGCTGCCTTGGAAAGAATTGCTGGGTAAGATTTTCCTACTTTCAAGGATTTGGGGGTCCCTTCCTGGGACGCTGTGCTTTTGAGGCTCCGCCCTGACCCACCCCCAGCAGGGTTCCCGTCTGGGAGGGCCAAGGGCATTCACCCTACACCCCACCCCTAGGGCCCACAGCCCATGCCCTTTAGACCTTACCTTGGGTATCTGGACTCTGGAATTCCTTGCCACAAAACCTTAAGCCTTTTTCCAGGGGCTGTACTGCCGTCTTCCCAGGTTCCCCCAAAGATGGACCGCTGGGGCGCACCCCCCCCCGCCCCCCCCCCCGCCTGTGGCAGGGCCAAGGGGCAGCTGTTTAAAGGGAGGTGGTGCAGGGAGCTTGGACCTGAGGCCTGCTAGGGATGCCCACCAGCGTGGGCGGGCCCCTCCAGCTGCGGGGGCTCAGCCTCTCTCCAGACACTTGCCCTGGACCCACAAATATGAGAAGTGGGCCTGCAGGTAGCACGGCAGTCGTCAATAAAGCACAGCCAAGAGGAAGTTAAATTGTGTTGCTTTCAGCCAAAGCATTTCAAAGCAAGTAAAAATCCCTTCCAATACGTTCTACAGCATGGGAGAATTACGTTGAAAGTACAGACTTGGGTTGATGGTATTCTCTTGTTCACATATGGTGATTCTAGCAATGCACGAAATTATAACAATGAGGTGGAGCCAGTGGCCACTTGACACTTTTGGGGTAGGGAGGGGATGAGCAGTTGAAATACAGGGGCTTCTTTGGGAGTTGGAGGTTATCCTGAGTACTGTTGTGGCAACGGATGTAGGCCATTTTAAATCAGCACACACCACTCAGAACTGAGTGGGAGAGAGTGTGGTCTACAGTGTGAACTGTGGTCTATGGTTGGTGGCAAGGCCCCAGGATGTGTTAGTTCATTGAGGGTGGTGGGCCACACTGTGGGAGATGTTTGTGTGGGATGTGATGGGAGGTGTGGGAGGTGGGCAACATGGGAATCCCAGTGGGTTCCGTGTAATATTTTGGGTAATCTAAGCACCTCTTAAAATATATGTATATATATATATATATAAACAACATTTTTGTAAGCAAATACACATATATGCATATATATTTATATATCATTTTGCAAATGTCTGTAGGTATTGTGAGAAATTTGATTTTTACCCATAATAAAAAAAAAAAAAGGCAAAAAAAAAAAAAAAAGAAAGTACAGACTTGGGGTCCATTTTAATATGTCGGCTCTGATGTACGCTGAGGCTTCTCAAACTCCGAATACTGCCAGCTCCTGGAGGTCCTGTCATGCCTTCCCCAGAGTCCACCCCTTTCTCCCACCACACCCAGCCGCCCTTTAAAACCCGGATCTGATCATGTAACTTCCCTCCTGAAATCCCTTTGGCATCTTGCCACCCTGCCTCGCGATGATGTCCAGGCCCTGGCTTGGCCGTCTGGCTTCCGCTGACTTCTCCAGCCTGGTGGCTGGCCCCTGAGCCCCCACCCCTCACTCCGCTCCAGCCCTAATAACTGGCCTGCTGTCTCCTCGCTGGACTTCCACAAGGCCCTCCCCCTGCCGGGAGGGCGGTTTCCTCCCCTCCCCTCCCTCTGGCCCCCTGACCCCCTGCTTGGGCCACTCAGGCCCGGGCATCCCGTCTCGGTGGCGCGGGTCGGGGTCCTTCCTTGGGCTCCCTTAGCCCCTGTGCCCCCCTCTGCCCCTTCACTGCCCGTCGCTGCGGCCCCTGTTGACCTGCCCCGGCCCAGCCCAGATCCCGCACCAGGAGCAGGTGCGCTTACAGCCCCATTGCTAAAAGACTGGAAAACCAGCCTCGGAAAAAGGGCAGAGTTAGAGGGAAAGAGGCCCGTGCCTGCGCCGGCACGTCCCGGCGCGTTCTCTCCCTAGGGTGGCCGCTACGAGGGCTCCGTCCTGCCCTTCTCACAGCGTGGCGGTGACGCTCCTCCCATTGAGAAATGGGTCTCACGTGCCCTCTGGACACTGGTCAGGCCTGTGGCGGCGGCAGAAGGGACCCCAGGTGACCGCCCAGGCTAGGGCCGAGAGGGCAGGAGAGCTTCCACCAGCTCATTCTCCCCGGGGAGGCCACGAGGGTGGGTGTCCGTCTCCCACCTCCCGCCGGGGTCGTGGCCGGCGGCCAGCACCTGCACCAGCTGGTGGGAGGGAGGCCTCAGGCCTCCGCCGGCCCTCGCCACCAAAGGCACCTGTGCGGGAGAACCTGCGCAGACCTGCCTGGCCGAGCCCAGTCTCCCAGAAGCAGGCGCCGGAATCGTGCAGTGCTCAGGCGAACCGCTCAGAGCCGTTCGGAGGGCCTGTGCCTTGGGGTGATGAACCAGGCAGTAATAAATAACTGGACTCGTATGGAAAAGGGGCTTGTGAGATGTGAGTCCACACATGACACGCTTTATTTAACATGCACACATGCTCCTGCATGTTAGGAGCGCGTCCATCTGCCCTCCATCTGCCCTCCTCATCATCGGCGAAGCTCTTTGAGGTGGGTGGGTGTGGACGGTAGAGAGATGGGAAGCCTGCCCGAGTCCAGGCCCCACGGGCAACACGGCGTTCGTTATTTAAGCAGGTATTATGAGGTGGGTTTACCTGAGAACAATCTGAGAAATAATAAGTTGCTGATTTCTATTCTTCTCCCTTTGCAATTGAGTTTTCTCTTTTTTAAACTTCATTTTACTTTATTCCCCACCACCACCACGTGCGCTCGCTGTCTGCTTTCTGTGTCCACTTGCTGTGAGCTCTGGGTCTGCTTGTATTCTCTCCTCGTCTTTTCTCTAGGAGGCACCGGGAGCCGATCCTGGGACCTTCCACATGGGAGAGAGGTGCTGTCGCTTGAGCCACCTCAGCTCCCTGGTTTGTTGTGTCTCTCATTGTCTTTTTTTCCTCTGTGTCTCTTTTTTTTTGCTGCGTCATCTTGTTGCGTCAGCTCTCCGTGCAGGCGGTCAGCTCTCTGCGCAGGCCTGCTTTTGCCTTCACCAGGAGGTCCTGGGAATCGAACCCAGGACCCCCCCTCCATATGGTAGACGGGAGCCCAATCGCTTGAGCCACATCTGCTTTCCTGCAATTGAGTTTTTATTTTTTGGCTCCTAGCACCAATCAGAAAAGTGCAATGTCTAAATATTGGAATGCTTGACTTCCAAAAGCTGCTGAAATACCCTGGCAAAGGTGGCCCTGAAATGTGATTTGTATTTCCAGAGCCCCAGGTTATGAACAGACGTTCAAGCGACGCAGGCGGAGGTCAGGGATGGTGGAGGCCTCGCGCACCGCCTGGGGCACAGCATGCTGTCCGGTCCCGTGGATGCCTGGAACGACCCTGCAAGGCAGCCAAGTATTAGCCCCAGGTCGTGTAGAACAGGACTCAGAGACTTGGAGAGTCTGGTCCAGGTGTGTGTGGGGGGCCTGGAGCTGGAGGCCACTTGAAGGAAAAGGACAGGAAACTAGAATACAGCTTGAGGTCTAGGCCTTGCGGGGGTGGGGGTGGGGGTGGGGGGCAGAGGAGCGAGGCGCCCTGAAGCCTGGGCTTGCCCAGTCAATCCACCCTTAGCTCCTGTGATAAAGCTGGAATTTGCATGTCGGATGCAAAGTCCAAGGTCTTTCTGTGACTCCGTCCAGCCTTCCCACATCACAGCCAGGCACCTTCAGACTGCCGAGACCGAACAATGGACCTGTCACTTCCGGGGGAGGTGGGCGTGTGGGGCCGCAGTGGAGGCATCCTCTGCCCGCGCTTGAGGACCCTCTCCGCAGGTGGCTCTGGGGGTTAGCCAGTGTCCGCTCCATCCTCCTGCCCCCACTCCAAGGCTGCTTTTGTTTTCACAGGAGGGCAAAGGGATTTGCTCCAGCCTCTCGCTGTCGTCTTCCCTCAGAAAGTGTTGAAGTGAGGAAGGCTGGGGAAGGTGACACTGCCATTGACAGGTGGCCCTCCCTTGCCTCGACGGTGAAGACAGGCAGCCCCCGGCAGTCTGCCCCGGCTCCCCAGGCCTCTGTCCGGCGTGACTGAGGCTGACCAGGCCCTGCTGTGCGCCCAGCGGCCTGGGGAGCCAGTGTGGCTCCCACACTTCACCTCCCACACACCTGGGCCGGGACTCTCCAGCACAGCCGCTCTCTTCACTGCGGCGTTGCCCTCGCCAGGCTCCATCTAAGCCACCACGTAGGGGAGGATCGGGGCAAAGGGAGCCTCCTTCCGCAGCTCGTCCAGGGACAACTGAGGGGCTCTCCGTCACGCGGGCCCGGAGCGAGGGGCTGGCGCACCTTTGTGAGAATCTCTTGGGGGAGTTTGCTAAAATACAAATCCCTGGGTTCACCCTGGAGCTGCAGTCCAGCGGGTCTGAGGTGGCATCAAGCTCCCCTCCCCCACGCTTGAGGCACCCACCCCAGAGTGAGAAGCCCTGGTCTAAGCCACGGCGTCAGGCACCAAGAATCGCGTGTGGGTTCTTCTGGAATTTCGACAAAACCAAGGCACTTGGATGCCATGTGGAGATACCCTCACAGGCCCAGTCAGGCCGGGGCTCGCTAGGCCAGACAGCTGGACACCAGGAGCTAGCCAGCTGGCACGTGAGCTTCACCATCACCCGGACAGCCCCTGGGACATCACCGCCTACGGGAGGGAGGCGTGGGATCACCAGGTACCCAGAAGCAGAATGCGCGGGAGGCAGAGGGAAGGGAGCTTGGCCTTAGGCCCGGGCAGCCTCAGCCTGGGGCCCCTCAGCTGTAAGTAACGCTGGCCTTCGAACCCCAGTTGCGTCTGGACCCCAAGTCCCACCCCCTCCCTGAACCCAGAGCTTTCCTGAGGGCAGACCGGCGGCTCCCAGCCGCAGCCCTTCTCGGGATCAAAGAGCACAGCACGTAGTCAGGGAAGCAGTTCTGGGACAAGACAGGAGCACCTTCTCATCCGTGAGATTCTTCACCTCCCTTTTTTTAAATTTTTTTTTTAAGATTTTATTTATTTATTCATTTATCCCCCCCTTGCTGCTTGTGCTCGCTGGGTCAGCCAACCACGCCATGCGGGCGGGCCTGCCCTCACCAGGAGGCCCCGGGAACCGAACCCGGGGCCTCCCATATGGCAAACGGGAGCCCCACTGATTGAGCCACAGCCGCTTCCCTTCACCTCCCTTTTTTGACGCAGCTTGATGGAAGCTTAATTGACAGACGAAGTGTGCAACGCGGCGGTAAGTTTTGACACGTGCAAACCTAGGAAACCGGCAGCACAGTCAGGGTAATGCACATCCCAAACCTTTCCTCAGGTCCTTTTCTAATTCTCTCATGTTCCTCCCTGTCCCCCACCCCAAGCAACCACAGACCCGCTTTCTGTCACTTTGTGTATTATATAGAATTTCCTAGAATGTTATATGGATGGAGTTCTGCAGCATGCACTCTTTATATGTCTGCTTTCTTTCACAAAGCCTCATTATTTTTTTTTCATTTTTAAAAAATTTATTGAAGTTTATCACACATCCATAAACATCCATAAACAGTAAGTGCTTAGTAATAGTTGTGAACTCACAAAACAAACATGCATAACATCATACAGGAGTTCCATGCATCAACCCACCACCAGCACCTTGCACTGTTGTGAGATATTTGTTACAAATGATGAAAGAATATCGTCAAAATCCCACCACTGCTTTTCTGTCCTTTCTTTTCACCGTTTGCCACGCTGGTCTGCGCCCACCTCCCCGCGTGCCTCGTCACCATGCCTTGCAAAATTGAGGAAATCAAGGACTTCCTGCTCACAGCCAGGCGAAATCTGTCAAGATCAAGAAAAATAAGGATAATGTGAAATTTAAAGTTCGCTGCAGCAGATATCTTCATACTTTGGTCCTCACAGACAAAGAGAAGGCGGAGAAACTGAAGCAGTCCTGGCCCCCAGGTTTGGCAGTGAAGGAGCTGAAGTCAACCTGACGTGCTGATTTGAACTATATTAAAATTTTTAAAATTCTTTAAAAAAAATCCCACCACTAATTATAGCCCCCAACTCACATTTGGTGCATCTTCCCCCAACCCACCCTACCATCATTCCTTAAATATGCCTTTATGACAGAAGTTGTAAACCTACAAAACAATGGTGCACATGTGCAGGACTCCCACACAACACCCTCTAGCAACCCACCACACCGTGGTGGCACCCCTGCCACAGACCACGAGACAACATCAGGCCACCACCAGGTCCCCAGCACACACCTGGCACACCTCCTCCACACTCCGCCATTATCAACACAGCACATCTATGGCATAGGTGCATGAATAGTACATTATCACTGTTAACCACAGCCCATAGGTCACTCCGGTTGTATTTTCCCTAAGCTTCTCCACATTCCCACCACCCTGCAATACTGATGAACATCTGCTCTAGCTCACAAAGGACACTCTTGCATCTGTACCATTAACCACAATTCTCATCCACCTCTGGGTTTACTGTGCTATTCAGTCCCTAGATTATTCTCTAGCTATCTGTCAATTGGCATTTACATCCCTAGACTACTCTTTTCAGCCACATTCCCATTTATAAACCAGCTGTTACTCACTATAATGTGTTACCATCAACTCTGTCCATTTCCACACTTTTACAGTAAAGCTAATTAAAACTTCCACATACATTAAACATCAGTAGTCCATCTCAGTCCTCCTTTTATCTCCTTTAAGAATCCACCACCTACCACCAGGTCTTGAAGATATTTTCCTCCATTTTATTCTAGAAGCTTTATGGTTCTTGGTTTTATATTTAGGTTTTTTTATCCATTTTGAGTTAATTTTTCTATAAGGTATGAAATAGAGGTCCTCTTTCCTTCTTTTTGCTATGGATATCCAGTTCTCTCAGCACCATTTGTTGAATGGTCTGTTCTTTCCGAGCTGGGTGGGTTTGACAGGCTTGTCAAGTATCACTAGACCATTGTTTTGGGGGTTTGGTTTTTTTTTTTTTTTTTTTTTTTTTTTCATTTAATAATTGAAAACTAAAAAGCAATCACAGATGAATAAATATATACATTTCTCAATTAAATGTAATGGATACATGTAAATTTTTTTTTTGAATCAAACAATATATTACACAATATATTTGGTTCAT